>JAHREE010150760.1:0-54379 GCA_033628505.1 Tringa tobata | reverse complement strand
GGGTGACAAGGCTGAGGTGGCAGCAGAGGGCTAGCGATGGCCGTGGCAATGGCATCAGGTGGTTGCCAGCCCAGGTGGTGGGTGTCTGGGTGCCCCCTCCCATGCAGGTCTCTGCATGTTCCCCCCCCCAGGGTTGGTCTCCATCCCACAGCCCCCAGTGCAGAGAGAACTCGATTTATAGGGAGCAGGAATCTGGGGATTACGCCGCCGGAGTCTGACCAGCCAAAAATTGTTAAAAATCAGAATATCCGTAGCTCAAATCCAGCTTAAAAGTCAAACCAATCATCCAAACCATCTGCCTCACCATTGAAGATAATACTACTTTTATTGTTTCCATAAGCTGCTAAGCAGCTTTTCAGCAAGAAAAACCCTCTCTGCTGGGACATTTGCTGCGGTGGGACAGCACGGTGGCCTGCCCAGAAGCAGCCAGGTGCTGCTGGGATGGGGAAGGAGGACACGATGAGGTGACGGGTATGGAGGATGCAGTGCAGGGACGGGAGAGAAGGGACTGGTGTGGGGGTTTATTGCATTGTTCCACGCCACGGTGGGGATAACAACTCACAGCCGCCTGCCATCGCCTCCCCTGGAATCCCGCTGACGGACGAGGAGTTGAAGCACCAAGACACCCCAAAGGTGTCCCCTCCAAGACATCCCAAAACATTTCTGGAGGCTCTGGCAGCGGAGGGTGACGTGTGACAGGCTGTAACGGGAGCTGCCCTTGCTGCTGCCCACCTGACCTTCTCCCAGAGGTATTATTAGCCTGCCGAGAGCCACCAGCCCCAGCCACGAGCTTTCCATCTGCAAGCTGTCCCCAGCTGCAGGCCAGGGAGAGGAGCTGTGTGTGATCCTCCCCATTTCTCCAGGGAGATGCACCACCCTGAAGGCTTCAAGCCCCTTTCCAAAGCCTGTTCACTTATACCTGGAAGATCTCCACGCCCAGCAGAGAGACCAGCTTGTCCTGCCTCTTCTAGACCCTCCCTGAAGTAGCTACCATGCAGGTCACACTCTCCCAAAACATTGTCCCTCTCCCAAGACCTCGCTCCAGCAGCCTCTGAGGCAATATAAGCTGATGTCTCTACTCTCTTTTCCGGCTTCTCCAGGTGACAAAAGCACCATCTCTCAGGCTCTTAACTGGCATCCTTCCTGCCATATAATTACCCCCCTCCCCCCCGGCCCACAGATTTCAAAATAGGACACGTACGGGTATGAAAAGTCTAAAAGTGATGTTATTTGCTCCAGCCTAGGAGAGCCTGACACGTGCTCAGGTTGAAGGTGTGCCTGGGGTGAAAATTCACTGTTGTCTGTGAGTTTGTATCGATGCAGTAAGAGCACAAGCACTTCTTAATGAAATCACCCCAGAGTCACTTACATCATACATCCACGCTGGCATCTGGCTGCTCCTCTCGGCTTCGCTCAGGAAGAGTCTGCTTGGAGAGATTATTATCCCATGGGAAGACATACCTGCACCAAAACGGAGTTGTCGTCACATGGAAATAAAGAAGGAGAAATGCTGTTAGATCAGCAAGCCAACAGGAAACTGTGCTTCTAAAGATCATCCAGCTTTTACTTTGCTTTATTTTAAGTGCCTGGCAGCGAGCTGGCCCCTCTTTTCCCCCGGGAGAGGCAGAGCGTTGCCAGCTCACATGAATCTGTTGTGGGATTTGCTACCTCCGTGCAGAGCCCCGGTTCCCAGAGCCGTGTGTCAGTGTAGCGGAGTCACCATAGCCACCTGCAAAGAGACTTTGCAGCTGGCAGGGAGCATTTCAGTCCAGCTCAGGGCAACAACTTGGGGGCCAAGGAACCCCCTGGCTGCCCCAAGGTTGTCTCTGATTTTATTCCTCTTTTTGAGGACTCTCCTGGATGATTGGCTCCTCTGTGGCATCCAACTGTGGCTCAGCAGGGAGTGTGCCAGGCTCCAGGGACGACCTCCATTCTCCCTGGGCTCACCTAGGGGACCTGCTTTGCAGTTGTCAAAGCCACATCACTGATTTTTAATTAGGAAGAGCTTCAATTAGTGCAACACCAGCAGAGTGAGAAGAGAAGCCCTGGCCTGTCAGTTCTTGGCTGCTTTACAATGTCAGGCTGCAAGGGCCCTGACACTTTCCCTAATACACCCAGAAAGACACGTTCCCTTGACTGTGACAGTCCAGTGACTGGGGGGTGCCTCAGCCCCCAGTATAAATCCTACCTGGACGCAACTCACACGTGACACAGCCAGCTCCCTTGGGTTGGTTCAGCATTAAATATCTGCGGAATTTTATCCAGCAGAGCACTCCGGGTATCTTCCCCATGGGAAAACTGATGGGCGATACCCACAATTTTACTTTCCCGTGTGTGTTTGTGTCCGTTCTCCACACAGCGATGTAAGGGTTGTGCTGAGAGCGCTGAAGAGGAAGGTACTTCGTGTCTGCATCCCTTCCACCGGCTGTTTCCAGCCCTGTGGATGAACACAGGCTCTTTGATCTCAACATCAGAGATATCCAAACACGGTGATCCAGGGAAACACAGCTGGGAGGCACCGGCAGGGTCAGTCCCTTAGGGCTGTGGTAGACTCAACCCAACTGTTGCCAGAGGGGTCCATACATTTCCATATGCCACAAGCCATAACGCAATCCCTGGAGGCCCAGCGTCAACACAAAATCATCTGTTGTACACGTGACAACGAGCCACAGAAACCACAGGGAGCAGCAGGCAAGGCTGGGATTGTCACCGTGTCCCTGCCGCACATGACAACTCAGACATGAGTTCCCAACGTGGGAGTGGGTACCACCGCCTCCTGCTCGGCCAGGACGGTACCAGGCTGGCAGAGGGAGCTGCTCTCACACTGTCCATCCTCATCCTCCCGCTGCAAGAGAGAATTTTGCTGCTCTGAGCTGCAGAGAGCAGGTCCTCGGCTGACAGCGCTGTGCCTGGGCTGCAGATCACACTGGTGCCATTTCCGAGATGCTGGCAAGCATCCCCTCAAGAGGAAAGAAGCTCAGCCAAGCCTGAAATGACCTGCTGGGGCAGGGTAGGCTCCTTCCACTCCGGCATCATGTGCTGGGACTTAGATAAAAGGGGATTCTTCGCAGGACAGGCTGAGCCACGGAGGGTGACGTTCGCAATGTGCTGCTCGCAGACCACAGCTTGAATACTCCGGGGGTCAGGGTGAGCCCCAGCCTCTGCCACGGAGCACATGGCTCCCTTTGAAGTCAGGCTGGACCCATGCGTGGAGTCACAAGACAGGGCTGTGCCTATCAAGTGATGCTACACATGTCTCTAGCACTGTCTGGGCCGCCAGCTGTGGCACAGCACCCCTGTCCCTCTCCTCATCCCACACCTGAATAATTAAGGTCTTGTTCCTCATGTTCCCATGGTGCCACTTGCTGAACAAACCCCCAGCCCTCTTCACACCCCATCTTCCCAGATCCCAGCAGCTCTCCCTCTTCTCCAGCGTAGAAGCCTGTGAGCTTCCTCCAGCCATGGCCACTCCTGTGCACTCCCTGGACTTTGATTAACTCCAGGCTCCTCTCTCTTCACAGCCTCCTGGGAAATAAAAACCTCCAGTGATGCAGATTGTTTCCAGCTGATGGAGAAAGCAGGGGGTGAACCTTCCACACTTGCCTCCAAGAAGGGGCTCTGCTGAGGCTGGGGATGGAGCCGGGATGGTTTCTTGTGCACAAGGTATCCCTGTGCAGCCAAGGATGGTGGCAACCAGTGGAGTGTCCCTGAATCTCCGTGGGTGCCTCCACATCACTTGTGGGGAGCTGAGCCCAAGCTGTATCGCTGTGGGATGTTTTCACTTAGAGCATCACAGATGCCTGAGGTTGGCTCTTTGCTGTAGCAGCTTCACTGGGTCCTTTTGGGAGAGGATAATTTGGGGGTCAGGAGGAATTAGGCTCCAAAAATTCCTGCTCAGGACTGTGTCAGGTCTGGGATTGTTTCATCCTCGTAGATGGCCCTGGGCTAGGCCTTGAACATGTTACACGGTGTGATCTAGATTTTGGGTTGATATATAGCAAAGGCTAGAAGGTTCAGCTCTGAACGCTGGTCTGTGTGGCACAGCTGACCACCGTGCACTTGCAATGCACCACATCCCCGCAGCATCGGGAAGGAGCAGGGGGAAAATACCCCATCCAAGTATCCCTCAGACTGGGCAGGACCACGAAACCAGCTTCTGCCCCAAGCCCCTGTGACCCAGTGCTTGCTGGAGTCACCAAGAAGCCCAAGTTTCCTTGATGTGCCCCAGAGACCCTCAGTATTTACCGTCGTGTCCATGACTGCTGAGGGGGCAAGCTCAGAGAGGGAGACATTGCAGCAGTTCTTGGGAAGCTGGGCTTCCCTGGCTCTGCCACAGTCCCTAGTGTATCACCTTGGTCTCATCCCTTAATACCCATTACCCAATTCAATCAGAAACTGGTTTCCAGGTCCTAATCCCAGTGCCAAAGCACAGCCCCTAGTTTTGATTCCCCAGACTGCACTGCAGAGCTATAAAAAGCCAGGTCAAGTAGGAGCATGAGGGGTCCCTGCACGGTGAGAGAGCATCCCTCCTCCCACGAGCTGGTCACCAGAGTAGGCTCAGCCAAGAGATACGGATCCAGTAACGAGAGCACAGCCACCCCACGTGCCGAGCCCTGCTCTATCATCCCTGCCTGCTCATTACTCCCGTGGACATGTGCACACACGGCAGCAGGACAGGCAATGCCAAGCACTCCTTGGGCACCGTCACCTGATCTCCGCATCCCGCTCCAAGCCCGGACAAAAATAAATCCGGGAGCGAGCGCTGCAGCGAAGCCGCTTTGGCAAGGCGGGCCCGGGCTGAGCCCATTGTTCCGGCGATAATGCTAGTTCCAGTGACTGATCGGGGAGAAATGCAGATATTCCCCTCGCGCCTCTCCAGCCTCCTGCTGCAGAGAAACCACGGCTCAGCGTCCAGGAGCGGGTGGAAGCATTCTGAGCAGAAAAGGACATGTTTTTTTTCCCCATCATGTGAATTTTCTTGTTGATAGAAGGTTCCTTCCTTGCGGGCAAGGCTGAAGTTTCCACAGGGCTTATTTTTCCCTTGGAAGTTTTTAATGTGTTTAAGTAGAAGAGCAAACAAACTCTCGCCTTGTATCCTGAAAATTAAAAGTCTGAAGTTCTGGCTCCCCCTGTTCTGGCAGGGCACATTGACCCTGCTGTGCAGCATCCTTGTGCTATGTAAAATTGGCATCTCCTTGCAGCCACCATGGTGTTTCCAAGCATGTAAAGAAATACCCATGGAAGGGCATGCTGAGGCCTGCCAAATTCATTTCAGTTGTGACCTAAGTTGGTGCTTGGTTGCAAGGCTACAAAACCAATGTGATAGCTGTGGCTTTGGCAGGGGAACTAAAGCTCTGTGATGATCAAGGGGACACCACAGAGTCCCATTGCAACAAGGGCCGAGGACAACCAGCTATTTGTGGTCTTCAGCACTCAGCCAAGACACACCTGAATGGCCAGCCCTGCAGGAGGGATTCACCATCTCCCTGTGCTTTCGCATTCTCTTGGGGGGGGCTGTAAAGTTGCCCTCACATCCCTGATTTCTCCTGTGGTGCAGAAATGCTACAGAGACTCTGCCCAGAGGATCTTAACCTGCAGCCACCCCAGCACAGACTCTGGCTGAGCTCAGGACACGTCCCGACCCTGCACGAAAAGCCTCATGAAGGCGCTGCCACAGGAGCCTCCCACCAGCAGAATGGAGAGATGTGGGCATCAGCTGCACCTCCTGGTGCTCCAGGTGGCTTCCAAGGTCCCTGCCCTGAGCAGAAGACATCAAAGTCCGACAGATGCACACTCCTTCCAAACAGCCCAGCGTGCTCACAGCCTGGCAAGGCGATAAAACAGAAGAAAAAGCCAGATCTGAGCAGAAACCTAAGAGCAGAGGCTGCAGCAATATGGTCCTGGAGAAAGCAAGAGCACAACCTCTTGGTTTCCCTTCCCTACCCTGCCTTCCAGTGTGCCTCAAGCTCCAAATGTCTCAGCTTTGCGAAGAGCTGATCTCCTGGTGTTTGCTGGGCCACAGCCCTGTCCGCATCATGTGAACGGCAGCTTGAACTCTGGTGCATCCACCAAAGAGCCTCCTGCCTCTCCCAGCAACGTGCCGGGGAAACCACAAGGCACGAGGGTGAGCAGCTCTCCTTGTCCCAGCATGGTCCTGGGACAAAACCCCTGCCTGTCCCCATCACGATGGCTTCACGTCCCTCTCCCCCAGGCCATACCTGGTTCTTCTTCTGAAGGCGTCATGACTTCACTGTCTATTTTTACCCAGCCCACTGCTAAGTAAAAGCAGAGTTGACACTGGCTTTTGTAAAAAAAAAAAAAAAAAAAAAAAAAAAAGAAGAAAAAAAAGGCATTTTTCTTATTGTGTGGGAAAAGATCCATGGGTTGGGTTTTCTTTTTCTTCCCCCTTAACTTGGAGATCTCCCAAAGCAAACAAGTGCGGTTAACTGGAAAATAGGATGATTCACCAGTCCCCTGGGCAGATGGTACCCGGGTCCTCTATTCTCCAGCTCCTGGCAAGGGAAAATGCCCCCTATAAAACCTAAAATAAATAGACAATCCTGTATCTATCACGGGATCTGTTTTGCAAAGCCGGCATGTCTTCAATGACCTCCTGCATGTGCTCAGACCATTTGGTTCCTTCTGGTTTGGTGTCCTGCACCAGAGGGAAGTTTGGGGTGTGGAGGTACAGATCAGGGGCATAGGAGGTTTCCAAGGGCTGCAGCCCGTGGATGCTGGGATCCAAGAAATGCACTGGGTTATATCCCCAAGCAAAGGGATGGAGCTGCCCCAGGAGCTGGAGAAGAGCTGTTGCTGCATAATGAGGTGTCACCTCCTCTGCAGAGCATCTGCCATGCGATGCCCTTGCTCTGGGGTGGTGAGAAGATGCTGACATATAGAAAACCTGGACAGGAGATCCCTGTGGGTGAACAAACTGGGGGGGGCAGAGCAACGAAGCAACATTGATCTTCCCTGCAGCCTCTGACATGTGCCACAGAGAGACCATTTTCGTCACAGTGTGACTCAAATCCCATCTGGAATCTGCTGTCCTTTCCAGAGACAGGGGAAGGTCTGTTTTTAACTGCCCCCAACTCCTCTCTTCTGTGGGCAATGGGACTGCTCAAGCTTATTTGTCCTTATTATATTCCCCTTACAGCTACCCAAATTCTGTCCTCACCAGCAGCAGGGCTGTCACTGCAAGGTGGCCTCATCTCAGGGGCGTCCTGAGCCAGCGATGCAGCAAAGTGAAGGGCTTTTGAGGGATACTGGGGCATCACAACCTCTGAAGCACATCCCTTGGGGAAAGTGCCGTTCATCACCAGTGTCCTTTCAAGGCAGGAGCTCTGACGGTGATGGTGGTGCTGGAAAAGACTGGGGTGGAAACAGGAGCTGAGCAGGTCTTGGGGTGAGCCAGGAGTGAACTGTTCCCTGTTGAGATGCTGGTTCCAGGACATCAGGAGCAGGGCTGTGTTCAGGGTCTGCCTTTCCCTGCCTGGAACATTAGGACAGCAGAGGAGCCCCAAAGACAGGCTGAGAGGCCAAATTCCCAGCACTTTAAAATTCCCCCTTGGAAGCTTTTTGGCTGCCGGAGGCCTGGGTTATTTCTGGCTGTGCTCGGCAGAAGCGTTTTTCTCTTGCTTCGTAGCAGGGCAGGGATGAACAAAGAGCTCAGCTCTGTCTCCGTGGGGACAAACCCACTGCCCTGGTGGCACCAATGTGAGCTGTGTGCCCTCTCCCCACTCTCCAGGCCAGGGATGAGCTCCCCGGGGTGAGGATCGGTTCATGAACCACTCACTGCATGAGCCAGAAAACATGAAAGTTTCTTCCGTCCTCTCACCTTTAAATCAGACCTTTTCAGCCCACAGAGGCCAGCAGCTCCCCCTCCTCACAACAGGTCCCATTCTGCTTCCTGGACTCGCTTCTGTGTCCCTGCTGGAGCCAGATCAGAGACATTTGGGTTGCAGAAATGCTTCAACTCCTAAGAGGGCTCCTGGGACAGAAAGAACAAGGTTTCTTAAGCAAACTAGAGACAATAAGCCTCAAAATAAGTGACAGCCACTTGCGGCGTCACCTCATTGCCCACATTGCCACAGATGCTCTGGACGTTTTTACCAGCTCTGCCCTCCTTCTGTTGCCTTAGTATTTTATTCAGATGCACCCACTCACCCCCCCTCATGCCTTGGGGTGGGCAGCAACCTGCTGCCTTGGTACCCACTCCTCCGCCTCTGCCCAAAGACAAGGCTGTGACAGCCGCTAGGTCACCTCTGGGCATGCCTGGAGAGGGATTAAGAGGAGGAATCCCATTTTTTATGCCAAGTATCTCAAATGAATTGTGCTCTTACAGGTTTAGAAAGAAACTACAGCCAGCACCCAGGAGTTCTGGTTTGGCAGCAATGTGGGCACCCTGGGGGCACGAGGTGTTTGGGTCTGTGGGGTGAGGAATGCTTTTAGGGCTACAATTGTTCCTTTGAATCCCACCCCAATGCTCCCAGTAAGGGGGCTGGGAAGTGCTGGCTCTGCAGAAAGCTCTGATTTTGCACAGAGAAGTTCAACAGAGCTAGGTTTGTCCTGGAAGGGTTAAACCCACCCAGTCCACCCACCCAACTGGTCTTGATATGGTGTTCAGCTGCAGCAGCAGAAAGGGGGTTGTAGCCCCTGCTCTTCACCGCCCACCCAGCTGTCCTGCCTGCTCCTCCCAGCCAGCTGAACAAGCACCCAGTGCCGGGGGATCCTGTGCTTAGTGGTCCCGGGGGCAGAACCGGGAGGGAGGGGGGAAAGGCACGGGGTGAAGGAGGTGGGGGCAAGAGATGCAGTAGTGACCTTAGCCCTGGCATCTGGAGCAGGGTGGGTGGCTGGAATGAGGTGGGTGGTCTCTGATCCACACCACATCCCTGGAAAGGGCAGAGATGTCCACTCCAAACCTCCCTGCACTGGCCAAAGTGCAAACATCCCAGGTCTGGGATCTGGGGCTACCAAGATTCACTCTGGTAACAAACCTCTTCTGGCTTTGCTGCAGCTCAGAGCACAGTGATCTGGCACCCAGGATCCCAAACTGCCCCACAACTCACCTCAAACTCAGCCCCAGGAACTCCTCATTTGGGCCCAGTCCCCAGCTGAGCCACAGTAACCTGGTGGACACCAGTTCACATCTTTCCAGAGGGCTCAAGGCAGCTGGAGGGCCCCTTTGGTCACACACCAGCCAGTGTGTGGTGGCAGCTCCCGTGGACAGTGGGGACAGGGAGCCTCTGATGGTGGCTGCTGGGGTGGGAAGGCTGTGTCTCATGGGGAGAAGGGTCAATACAGCATCAGGTAGTCCTGGGCACCTGCATGCCATTGTGATAACCCCATGAGAGCTGCTCCTTTAACCCTTCCTCTCCCAGACCTTGCTCAAAGGGAAGGGGAATTGGGGAAGAGGAGAGGACAGCCCATTTTAGCCAAACCTCCCAGTGCAGACACCTGGAGATCATTACTGCCACAGGCTTCCCACAGACAAGGACCCTCTCCCTGTAATAGCCTAAAATGGGATCCAACACCAAGCCCCATGAGATGCCAAGAGACATGGGCACTCTCCTCATGTCCCCATTCCATCACACCTCCTGCCTCTGCTGTCTGCTGATGCCCTCCATGGAAATTTGCTATTTTTCCCCTGATAACAAACTCTTCCCAGCGCTGGGTCTAACTGCAGCTGCCCTGGAGCACTTCAGCCTCCCAGCATCAATCCATCTCCCGGACTTAGTGTCACAAGTGCATCATGGAAAATAGTATTGATCCAGCAAGGTGGTGACTTAATTTGAGGGCTCTAATGAGGCAGTGATTTAACCTTATTACACAAAGGTAAGTAGAGCTGCCGGGTGCCCTGTGCCAGGGGGGGCACTTGGTTCTGCTCATGTGGGAAGGTGCCTCCAAGGACATGTTGGTGTTAGGGAAGGGCTGGGGTTGTGGTGTCCAGAGCTGAGTCACCGCCTCATAATGGAGTGTCCAGGCTCTTGATGTGCCCAAAGTCGCAGGGGAGTTCAGATCCAGCACAACCCTCTGAGCTGCATCTCTCGGCACTGCTCTCTCTAGTGCTTCCCTCTATCTCCTGGCTTCTTCCTCCCCACCCACCTCTAGGAAGCCTCTTAGTGCCAAGTTAATGTACTGCCTGAAAACAGCATGTCCTGTCTTCACAAGAGGGTAGAAAACGCAGGGGAGAGTGCCCATTAGGATAATTTCAGCCTTCCACCAACTCACTTTACATCGCTGATGAAGTTCTTTAACTCAGTTTCCCTATTAACGCATCACGCTGACATGAACACCCCTTCACTCAAATGTATTTGCCCTCCCTTCTCTCAGGCCATGCAGCTTAGCTGTCTGGGTATCTCCTTCGGGTCTCCAGGGCTTTTGGGACACAACCAGGACAAATCTGGGGGTCGCTAGGACTAAAGCACCACTGTGGGAGGGAGCCAAGAGCCCCAGCTGTGCCCAAAAGCAGCCAGGAGGGCAGTGGGGGCAGCTGGGGTGCTCCTCACTTGTGAGCTGTTGAGGCAGCAGGCAGTGCAAGGAGGGGAGCTACAGCCTTTACTTACCACGGGCTGGGGCATGTCCTCTGTGGCCTGGGGCAGCTCACACTTAACACCAGCAGCTCAGTTCTACAAATCATCAGGGTGATGACTTTAATTCTGAGTCCTCTCCAGCTGATGGCAATGATTTTTCCAACCACCCTGACCACAAGCTCGCAGTATCAGTCTCTACCATGCGGAGTCCAACGGAGCCCTGATCTTTCCTGGACTCCTGAGACACCACCACCATCCTCTGTCACCTCCAGAAGCATTTCCTCTCCTCAGCTGGAAGCAGGTGCAGGCTCCTGATAACTCTTCTTTCTGTCCACAAAGGAAATGGGGCGTGAGAACAATCCTGTACAGGCGCAGGGTGACAGCCCTGCTCCCACTGATATGAACTCAGACCTGCAGATGACTCTTCCCTGCTCTCTGCCAGGCCTGGGAAAGTCAGATACTGTGAACAGAAAACAAACACTTAAATCTCCCTAAGCCAATGATCCCGTTGATGTCTCAGCACAACCTAACAACAAGGATCTCCTCCTCCTCACAGCTGGTGGAGACAGGACACAAGCGCATGTTGGTACAACTGTCCCTGACAGCTACAAGAGGTCTCAGCACATGGAGAGCAAGTTATTGCTCTCACCAGTCATGACAGGTGCTGGTATCTCTGGGACATTACAGAGCTATATTGTCCTACAAGTTCTTGGTGTAACCCCCCTCAGAAGCATGTGAAGATACTGTCTTAATGGTCTCAGAGCAGGTGGGTGGATGCAACACTCTGAGGTTCAAATGCTCTTCCCAGCTGTGTATCAGCAGCATCCTGGCTCTCCTGCTCCAGGACGTCTGGGCAGTGAACGTGGATCCCCAAGGAGAAGGGTAGCATAGACCTGGAAGCCACATGTGAAAAAACCCAAACCAAACCCTAACCAAAAATCTGCAACAACAAACCAGAAAAACTCCCAGAAACTGGGAAAGAATCATTGAGTGAAGGGAAGAAGCAAAAAAGTCTCTGCCTTCTAGTCCTTCAGGCAGGTATCATCTATAATGGACACAGATCTCCTACAAAACCTGGGCAACTTCATCCCTTCTCACACATGCATGCAGGAAGAGTGGACCACAAAGGAGAGGGTCAGGGAAAGATCACCTCCTTCACTGTTTCCTCCCACCCATCACCAGCCATGGCTGGCAAGGGCAAGGAGCAGGGTTAGGGGGCTTTCTCTAAAAGCAGGGACTGGAGACACCATGCTCTCGCCTGGTTAACCACCAAACCCAATCCACTTGTCTCTGCAGATTCACCAAACAGTCACTGCTTCAGAGACACGTTCTCCCAAACAGCCTCCCCTCACCGCCTCCTGCGTGCAGAGCCTCGCACGTCACCGCCTGTGGAGGAGAACCGGTGGGCTGGGGACCGAACTTTGGTCTGCGTGGGAAGCTCCCCGCACGCAGCAGCAAGGGCGAAGTTTAACAAGGATGTTCAATGGGATCCAACAGTTTAAGAAATCCCAAGTTTTCCCCCGTGATGACTGGATGCTTTAATGCCAAAGGAATGCCAAAAGGAAAGCTGGGGGGATGTGGGGAGGGGGAGAGAGAGACTAGAAGAGGATAAAGAGGCTGGAGAACTGCCTACCCCTGTCCTTTCTCACCCTTTGACATGCAAATCACATTTCCCTTTCAAGGAGCAATGAAAAACCTCTACATCTTGGCAGGGCTTGGGAAGACCAAGCTAAGTCAGATCCATGGAATAACTGCCCCCTGCAGCCAGCCTGGAAGTGTACCCTACAGTGTGTCACATACTCCTGCCTATGTCCCCAGCAACCCCCGTTTTAAACCCAGTCAGCACTGGGATTTCTTTGCAACCATAGGCGTTGCAAAAAGGTTGCTGGGAGAGACAGATGCCAAGGGAGAAAGGTTAAACAGACACTGCACTCTGAGGGGAAAAAAAAGAAGGATCCAATTCAGCATTGCAGTTTCTAAAACAGTCTCATTAGATCCTGAGTGAAGTGTGCGCAAGCAGTTTTGGCAAGGAGAAACAAAAGACCTGAGAGGAGTGAGAGAAAGAATGAATGAACAAAAGCCAGGAAAGCTGCACACGTTTTCAATCCCCAAAATTCACTTGTCTCTCTTTTAATGCACAAGCACCTTTCTTCATGAGGCACCTTTGGGAAAGGTAGGAAACACAGGGTGGGAGATGTACTACCGCTGGTTTTCTCACTAGATCCTATTAAATAAAAAGAATGGGAGCAAGGAGAAATTCCCAAGGCGAGAAAAAATCCATCATTAATAGAGGGGCCCCTGGGGGGCTGGAGCGGAGATGTTGAGCAGAATTCAATTACAGACCTGGTCAGAATCGGGCAGGAAGATGTGGCTTCTTTCACTGTGTCAATTAAAGAAGTGACTGGGAACGATGGACTTCTCTGCCCAGCCTCTGACCCGTGAGTCAAAACGTGCTTCCATCCGGCACTGCCTGATGGCTCCCTGGCTCCCACTGGGAACAGATGGGCTCACGGACAGCGCAGGGATGCCAGAAGGCATCTTTACAGGCTGGGCATCTGACAAAACCAAGCTTTGTGCCCTCTGCAGAAATTGCTGCGCTCTGCAGGAAGGTGGCATCATTAACAGTAATTAATTTGCAGCCGCTGGCCTTTTCCTTCGTGTTACCTGAGCAGAACCTAGTGCACCGCCTAGCTGTGTTACCGAGCTTAGTGCAGCAGAGTGCCTGTGGCTTACTTACGGGATTTGGGCACGTAATTTCTCGGGTCCTTGCTTGGCATTTCCCTTAGGGAACCAGGAAATAGCTGGCCATGCTCCTATATGGCTCTGTGAAAAGAGACAAGGTGGAGAAGCTTTCAAAAGGTATCCAGGCACTAAAAGCATAGCACCAAATCACACACACACACCCTTCCCGGCTGATGGAAGCAGGTACAGCTCCGCTCACACCAGCTGGGTGCTGCCCTGCTTCTATCAGGAACTGAAAGCTGGAGGGTGCAAGAGCAAAAAGCAGATCCCAGGGAGTACCACATCCTTTCCCCTTCTCTGCCCTCCACCTTAGGTTAGGTTTGAGTATCCCCAATTTTCAGTTTTCCATCACTTTCCTTACAAAACCATCACACAGTTTAAGAGCTTCTAGACATGCAGAGCTGTTCTGGTTAATCCACTTACCTTCTTTCTTCCTCCTGTGCCTTGATCTTGTCCCTCTGACTCACCTGTAGCCTTAGAACAGGCATTGGCAGAAGATAACAAACCAGCAGCGACCCATACCTCAAACAATGCGAAACAAAAGCACACAGATGTGCCCTGGAAGGGGCTAAAAGAATTTGCTAGGTGACATCTTAAATGGCAAGTGGCATACATAAGGCGGGGGAAATAAGCAGGACAAACCATGGAAAAGGGAGAAAAACAGCAAGGAAATTCCAGGCTCAACCAGGCAGGGCTCTGAGAGCACAGGACAGAGATGTCTGTGCTGAGCACTGACAAAGCAGGGCAGAGCTGTGAGCGTGGATGTCCCTGGTTCCAGTTCCTGCTGGGTATGGGTGAGCAGGAGTCTCCTTTCTTTGTAGGACCAGAGCGCTTCAGAGGAACCCCCACTCCGTTACCACTTTCTCCTCCCACCTGGGATAACCTGCAAATCCTCCCGTTTTCAGCTAACTGCTCTCATCAAAGGAGTAACAACACTATGTTCCCACTGACACCATTTTACACTTTAAAAAGGATTTCTCTTTCTCCAGGTTCCCCTTCAAGGGCTGAAAACATCCTTTCTTCTACTGGCTCCTGCTACTTCCTTTCTCCTTTGAAAACATTTATTTTACTGAACAGCTTCCATTGCAACACATATTTCTTTCACTTATTTCTTACCATGCCAGATCCATCACGCCTGACTAGGTGACAGGATATTATGGGCTGTTTCAAAGCCTTCCTGGCATCCTCACACACTCCTTCCCACAAAAAGCAAGAAAACTGATGCCAGGAAGGTCCAATTCCTCTCTGCCAGCACAACCCAGAGCGTAGAACTCCTAGCAAT
The DNA here is from genome assembly GCA_033628505.1 of Tringa tobata. Classification (NCBI taxonomy): domain Eukaryota; kingdom Metazoa; phylum Chordata; class Aves; order Charadriiformes; family Scolopacidae; genus Tringa; species Tringa tobata. Next base: position 39,823 of record JAHREE010150760.1, on the reverse strand, counting down.
AAAAAGGATATGGGCTGACCCTGAGCTCTCCGTGGACGAGCTGAAACCAGAAGCACCATAAAGTTGAAGTTAGCAAGAATAAAGAGGTCCTATACAAGCACATATATATATCTATCTTGAGTGCTCCTTTCTTGTTGGTGCTAAAGTAGCATTGCTAGCACCTGGGGAAGGAGAGCCTCAAGAGATGGGCTAATTGATGGAATTATTGGTGGCTGCTAAATGGCTAACCCCTAATTGGTGGAAGAGGCTGAGCAGGGTGATGTGTTGTTGGAAGAACTTCTCTGAGGCCTTGGGAGGGAGGAAGACGCCAAGAACAAAGGATCTGTGCAGTGTCAGGCAGGGCCTGGGACGGGAGGAATTTCTATTTCTCATGTTCTTGGCTTATTTACAAAGATTCCCAAAACTTCTGTAGTGAACGGATGAGCAGGATGAGCAATGCTTCATTCCCGGCTCCAGAGCACAGGCCCAGCAGCCAGGGGAGAGGTTTGTTACAGTCAACAGAACCCAGAGGTGTGGGGGGAAAGGAGCTTTTCTGCTGCGGCTCCAGATATTGCTTCTGCTCAGGGGAGCCTGGTGTTGTGGGGACCATGGCTCGAGGTCTGTGAATTCCTCTGACACGCCCCCACACACTGTTGAAGGGGAAAGGACAGGCTGTGGTTATAAGTCAGAATTCCAGGAAAGAGCAGGGAGGGAAAATGCCATGCTCCTTCTACCTGGAAGATTTTGGGCTCATACCTGCATCATTTCTCCATCCAATAAAACATCTCCATGCTTCAAGACACTTCCAGAACCTTTCCCTTTCATTCTTTGCCTTTCTTCACTTCCTTGGAGCTCAGAGGGTATTTGAGGTGTCGTGGAAGAGAAGGTTGCCCCCCACTTAAGATGGTAAGAAATGCTCTCCGACCCCAATCAATAGGCTCATTCCCGAGGAGAGGCTCCTGAGCCGAGCAGACACCACGTGTTTGGGAGAGCTGTCAGCAGGAATGAAAGGAGGGGAGAGAAGGAAGAGGCACGTGTTGTACCCGCTGGCGCTGACTAAACCCTGAGGCTTTGTTTGCTTGGTCTCTCCAGCCCTCATAAAAGTCAAATGAGCTTTTTAGCTCAGAGCCTGTTGTGGAATGGAGAGGGCTGGGATAAGTGTGGCAGCTTGGGTCATCACCACCTGCATCTCCCCATCTCGGGGGACCCAAGGGAACCATTTCAAGTCCTTTGATCTTACAGGAATACCTTTATCTGGAGCTCCTTCTCCTGCAAGTTTCTCCCTCTAGGAGCAATTCGGTAAGGCCATTAAAAAAGTGGCCAAAACTTAGATGTCCCAAGAGGGTGGGGATAGTGCTGAGCTTCTGAAGGGCTCGGCTCGAAGCTGAGCAGGGACTGGGGACTGACAGGGAGAGGAAGGCAGGCTCACCGACTCCTTCCTCTCACTCTTCCCTCCCCGCTGAGACGTAAGGCAGGACCAAAGGGATGCCCAAGACGAGGAGCATTTCAGAGCGGCGAGGCAGAGTACAAAACACTCCCAAAGCCGTTTCTCCAGCCTGGAAACCACCATGGCAGCAGCTACAGCAGCAATTTCTCCTGTCAGGAGGAAAGGAAGGAGTGAGGAGCGCTTAGAGGGAGGTGGAAAGGGAAATCCTATTTCACAAGGCCCCAGCCAGTCCTACTTGTACCAAGTGACAGACCTGACAGCAGCATTCAGTGACAAAACACAAACAGTGTCTGGCGGGTACAAAACAACAGCCGGGACTCGGCGATCTCTGCCCCAGTGGGTATTTGGATGCTGAGAGACAGTTCCCAGGTAACACGTGGGGCTTTTTATTTGAAAACTGCTCCTTTTATTATTATCTTTCCTCCCACTGCAAAAGGCAAAGACAGGGAGAGGGAAGAGTCGTTTGACAAGCTGAAAACTTTTATGGGGAAAAAAATGAAGAAGTGGGAAAAAAAAATGAGTAAGTGGGGAAGGGGGGAAAGAATTAAAAGTACAAGTCACTTTGTAAAGAAGGAAAAACAAAGCCAAAAGGCTCAGGGCTGAGTCAGTGTGTTGCAGGGCTCGTGAGGGAAAGTCTCTCCTTTGGAAATCAGTAATCCAAAGGGCTCTGCGTGTGTGCGTAAAGTTATTGACTGACTGCATTACATCCACTTATCCCCCATTAAGCAGCAGGCTTCAGTCTGATCCCAAACAGCAAGGAATTAGAGTAACTCTACCCTGCGTTTCTAGAAAGGTTTCCATCTCTGAGGAATCCAAAGTGCTTCAGCAGCCCTCCGGGGAATGCAGGACTGACATCCAGACGCTCCTGGGGTGGAGGTTGGCAGCAGGACAGGCTGCTGTGTACAGCGGTGGTGGGAGGGAAACCCTTGTGCTTCTGTGAAAAGCTATAGGATCTCTATTAAGCAGAGTAGAAAAGGGTTGGCTTCCAAGGACAAGGAATATAATTAGCCTATCTCAGAACAAGTAGCAATTCCTCCCCTGCTAAGCTTCTCCCAGTTCAGCTCCAAACAAATCATCTCTCCTCTCTGCTCTGCTGCCTCTGTCTCCACACACAAGAACCAGACAGCTCTTAAAGCCTGGAAGGGACAAGCAGCTATAGGTCTCCATATAGTTACAGAAAAAAAAAATCAGTGGTAAAGCTGACTTAGAAAGTTTTTCTTCCTTTCTTCCCCCACTTCAGTTTTCCACCCCCTCAGCTGTACTGATGCAACCGCTTGTGGATCTGTGGGGAAATCAGACCACAGAAATGATCTATTTAAAAAAAAATATAAATCCTTCTTTGTTTTTTTTTAAGACACATTCACTTGCATCACTTCAGCAGAACAGGTTCCTTGCAGCCCCCAGTCTCAGATCAGCACAAAGTTTGGTGAACAGGTGGGAAGAAGCTCCCAGGGGTGAGAAGGAAAGTGAAGGGGACCTCAGGGTCTCCAGCTCCTGCTACCCCGAGGTGCTCCGCTATGGAGCCACCGTGATGCATCACCCCGGTGACCCCCACAGCTCTGCCAGGCCAGCTCCATCCAGATGGCCCTGCAGCTGGCACGGGGGGACACTTACACTCTCTTGTTTCAAAGATGCTTTGCTTTGTGTCTCTGGCTTCACTGCCATGCCCCAGCTGACATCCAGTACGGCAAAGCTGCTTTGTAACGGATGCCACTGAAACTGCCGCTTCTCGTGGAGCTAAGGAAGAACTGGGCAGCTCTAAAGGAATGGGAAACTGCAGCTCCCTCCAGGAGAAACTGAGTCAACTGAAAGCGTGGGGTTTGCAGGTCATCCCAGACCCCTAGGGCAGACCTGGGGAAAGACCTTGAAGGAATTGATGAAATCAGAGCATTTAACCCCTGCGGTGACAGCAGCCATGGAGGTCCCAACACCCGCATACTTTACACCTTAGCTGCCTCCTCTCACAACACACCTGGGAGGCTCCACTTCTGCTACAACATACAGCAGTGGCCCTCAACTACATTGCTTCTGTCCTGCACTCCCCAAATCCTCCAGATGGGAGCTGGGGATGATTATGTTTGGTGCTTTGAAAATAGCTGGTGTCCCAGGGCCAAAAAGTGAAAGAGGGAGCTGTCAAACTTCCCTGTACACCCCTTTGCACCTTCCAGGCAGAGCAGCTGAGAGGCACCTTGTTTACAGGCTTGACACCGGGTATGACTTAACCAGCTTTGACAGGGGTGATCCTATTTATAGGAGGAACTCCTAATGCCTCTCATTCAATGTCATATTTGGGAAAAAATAAAAAATTAAGCAGAAATGACCCCTGAGTTTCTACCTTGAGTAATGGAAATTTCAGCTGCTGACCTGGCCAGGATGGGCAGCATTGAGCCAATTTCCTCAAGGTCACCCAGAAGTTCACAGTCCAACCTCCCCTCTTTGAATGTCCTTGCCTTCTTGGCTTTGCACTCCTGAAGCAATTCAAGTCTGGATCCCCTGCATTTTGGAACCTCCCAAAAATTCAACCCCAGTTCAGCTCAGTCAGTAAGGATGAGCATGTGAGGAGCTGAGGGAGAGGTGCTACTGTCATAGATTACTGCTCACGGCACAGATGCTTTGATAAACACCCCTGAACACAGGTCAGGCAGAGGAACATCCAACCAACTACCTTTATTCCTCCATACACACCAAAGGCTTCAGCAGAGATCTGCAAACAAGTCTTTTTTTTGCCCTGTGCGTTTTTCTCTCACCTCAATGGCTGGCTGGCTAGCCCTTTCAAAGGCCTACGGTCAACTCCTGCCTCAGAGGGCAGCATCCAGAACCCACCGAAGATGCCTGGCTCCATGCTGAGCCGTGCCATGAGACAGCACGCGTGCAAGGCATCTTGAGCTCCAGGCGGCTAGGATGAGTCAGAGCCAGTCGCCTTTTTCCCTGCGGTGCAGTTGTACCAGGCCCTGACAGCATCAGCTGGCTTTTATCACTGCTCCACATCAGAGCTGTCAGTCCTGAAGACAATGGAAGGTGTGTGGAGGGGGAGGAATTGAGCATCTCTGCGCTCCGTTGGCTTCCCAGAATGATGCCAAAGTGGCGAGCAAAGAGTTTTTGATTAGCAGCCTGCTGCCGCAAGAGGATTAGCAAGGACGTCAGTGACTGTGGCAGCACTGAAATTAAAAAGCAATACTTCTTGAGCTTCCTCCGCTACCGTTTTGTAGGGAAGAGCTTGACTGACGGTGACAAGAGCTTTGGAGGGCACATAGCCAGTGGAAGGCTCACCCATGCTTGCAGCCCCGTGGATGGGGAGCACCTGTCTTCAGTCTACTGGCTCCAGCGGGGTCTGCAAAGGATTCAAGTCACCTCCTCAGTGCAAACTCATCTTCCCCTGCATGTAACTTCTCAAACTCACGTGTTGCTGTGGCAATGACAAACAAAAGAGAAAGAAAAGGGCCTGGAAAAGCAAGGTCCAGGGCATTTAGTGAATAAAGAGAAAACTTCAAGTGAATGAAAAGATCAAATCTTGCCAGCTGAGTTCTCTGCCGAGGAGGGGGGTGTTTGTGCCTCCTTCAGGCATATCACGGAGTGTCCCGTCCCCCAGGCTTGCTGGGAAGATCACCCACGTGGATTCTCAAACCGCCCCTCGTGTGCGTTGTCCCGTGCCTCTCCCTCGCGCTCGGGGGTAGCTTCCTGTGAACGCCCACGGAGTGATTCGTTCTCTCCCTGCACATCCCTGACGAGATGCCGATGGAAAGTCTGACAGCAGCTGGTGGGCAATGCCCAGGGTCTATTTGCCTGTCAGCTCTGCCTTGTTTCACTGCTTCTCAGCAGACTTCCACCTGCCTGTTGTCCCCATCGTGCACTTATGCGCTGAAGTCCTTCCAGCACAGAAATCAGCTTTTTATTCTATTTGTAAAGCACAGAACACAAGGACTTTGATGCCATCTAGATACTACACTTATCCTCCTAAAAGCAGAAGTAGGGAAAGTGTAGTGGTGGTGATTATTTTCCAGATACAGAAGTTATGCTCAAGGCAGGGTAAGTGATTTGATAAAGGTCTCAGGAAATCTGTGAACACTGTCAGAACAGGGTCTGTCTCTCCTGGATCTCAAACCAATACCTGAAGCACGAGTCCATCCTTCCCTTCAGAAGGGACTTAGAACAAGTCTGTTTCCCTAAAGTGCTGAAGCATTATGTAAAATAAATTGGCTTGGTCTGTGCAAGACCAGGTACAATGGGTTTCTAAATTAAATCCTTCTAAATGGAAATGGTAAGACAGGTGTGAGAGAAGATACCTATAGGCTGGAAAGCTTAATCAGAAATGAAAGCTGCTGAATGACTGTTGCCAGAGACAGTCATTTTAGCAAGAATTGGGTGCTGTTGCTGCAAAGCAGCAACAAAATGGCTGTTGCTTTAATGACCCCATGCAGCCTGTTCTGCCCATGTAGAGAAGTACAGAGGCACCGTGTCACTCTGTTCCTGTGGGCTGCTGCAGGGACAGAAGTGGCCAACTGTCCTAGGACCCTGAATGGCCCCTGCCTACTGCTTTCCATCCAGCTCCCCCAGGTAAAATGCCCTGTGATGGCTGAGTGGCATTTCATCTCCACACTATTCCTCTGGAAGTGACACATGGGGGAAACAACAAATTCAGCATCAGGACAAAAGCTACAAAATAAGCAGAAAAAGAGGAAGTTTAAAAATTAATCAGAGCTCGAAGTGCTGTCAAGTTTCTCCTCCCCCCTCCCTATGCAGACACACAGCCATCATCAACGATTAGAACTGATCGACTGACCAGGTCAGGGCAGAGATGTGACAATAATGCAGTTTTCCACTAATCAGCTCAGAGTAGAGAAAAATCGTTGTGCCCAGCATCCTGCACAATGACCTGGTACCACATACTCATCATGAGCTCTGCTGGGACCAGGGTAACTGGACGTACGGTCTCAAGCTCAGGCCAGTCAGAATACAGGTTTGACTCCTTTTGATAGGACCATGCAAAGCCAAACCTGAGCAGCTTTCAAAACATGGCGTCAGACTCTGCTAGAAGACAATTTACAGATCTCTTCCTCCACCTTCCCCTCCTCTGTAGCTAGTTCCTCTTCCCTTGCTGTGAAAAGTTTGGTTGTCTTCTCCTTTTTCTGGCTGAATCTTTCCACGGCAGTTAGCTGCCATGGTGATAGAAGTTACAGAAATTAGTAAGAAGAAGAGTCATAATTAACAATTGACTGACAGTCCCATCTGACCTGAGACAGTAGCTGAAAGCTGCCTCCCACTTCAATCTGCTTGCCACAAACCAGCCAGGAACATGTAGATTTGCTAGCCAAGGTGGTTTGGCTATTTGGCTATGTTCCTACAGTGGCTGTCCTCAGCTGATTTGGTGCTCAGAGCATCAGTGAGGATGTGTCACCATTGCCCTCTTCTGGATTGTCAACCAGGTCTGCTCCAAAGCTTGGGAGATGTCACCGTCTAGTGATGGCAGCATGTGGTGACTCCAAGGGGACTGTTTTGCAGGGGACCGCTGGTACCTCATGCGGGTGCTCAGCACTATTTCATTCAAAGACCTGTAAGTTCTTCTGCATTTCTCCTTCCAGCATGGTGACTATGCTGCAGGGCAGATTTACAGCAGATAGTGGATTCAAATGGACAGAGCCAGCAGACAAACTTTACAGCTAAATATATGGCTAATTCAAGATCTTTGTGAACACATACCCCTGCTAGCTAAAAGGTTGGTGGTTCAAAACCTCCTGGGAACAGGGGGATTTCAGGTTCAAATGAAAGGAGATGCGTGGTTAAGCTGAGGAACTCCTTGCCACAGGATTTTAAAAAGGTTAAAAATGTGCATGAACTTAAGAAGAGTCTGGAAAAGTTTGTGGAAGAGAAATTCACTGAGGGTTCCTAATTACATAAAACTTCTAACCATTTATATAAGTTATATTTCCAAATGAAATACATATTTATGGAAGAAAAGTCTTCTTAGTCCTTCCTAGGCACCCTCTTTGGGGCTACGTATAAGACAGGATACCGAATCAGCCCTTTGCTGACCCTGTATAAGCACACTTCTCTTGTTATGAATATGGAAAAGCACACAGATCTAATCAGGGGTCAGGTCCTCAGCTTTTGCCTCAAGGTTTTATTCAGCTTGAGGCAGGCTGGGACTCGGTAATTGCTTAGCGACACACTTGGGGCCTGGCCACCATCAAGCTCTTGAGATCTGGTGTTTTTGTAAAGCACAAAATTATGCAGAAACTGCACTGTTTTATACAGGGAAGAAAATTAGCTAGGCTCAACGAAGCACATCACTTATGGACTGAGCAAGGCAATTTTTCACACTCAGCTGGAAAGTATTTCTCCACTTGTCTGTTTGCTGGAGTACGTGCAATATGGTAACAGAGAGCACCAAACCTAACTGACACTGGAAATTATGGGGCTGTTGTCAGCATCCAACGACTGAAAATAGGCAGAAAATAGGAAACTGGTGAGGTGTTTCAGCAGCTTGACCCAGCTCCATAATGGACTTTAGAGTCAAGAGCAGCTGTTAATCCCTTCCAGCACAACCCAGCCTTCCTCTCAGCTCTGCCTGTGTTCCCTACTGTTTGAATAACGTATCTCCCAGACAAGGAAAAAATGGGAGTGGGCATCTCCCCTTTCACCCAGCATAGGGGAAAAGAAAGATGGGGGGAACGGTGAGGCCCTGCCAGCAGGGGAAAAGTAGAAAGAATGATGGGTGAGAGAGGCAGGGGATACATGGAGCGTATAAAATTTAGTATCTTGACTAAAAGTCAAGATTCCTGATCCCTGTTTAAACTTTGGCAATTGAAAATTTACATTGGACAAAAGACACGCTCTGTTCCAGTTCCCTGCTTTCCAGTGAATGTAATATCAGAACAGCATTCTCCATTCATGTTTGAGGAGCTCCTGGAGAGCAGAAACTCTGCAAGTGCAAAGCATTATCTCTTCAGCATCCTGCAAAAGCATACCAGCAACATTTAACCTCCCCTCAAATCCGGTGGCAGGTCACAGCGATTGGCGGGTCTTACATGTGTGTGACTGTGAGTCACCCAGTATTACTGATCTTCATATTAATCTATTGTTGTAAATGACTTGGAGCTGCCTACAGACAATCCTTCAGAATACGGAACAATGGAGAACCTGCACATCTGAAGAAAGCCTCCTCTGCATGGCAACTTATTGCCATCGTAACCAGCATAAACAAGAGCAATTAAGACAATTTCAGAGCATCACCTCCTCCCTCTGGGGTCTTAATGAGAGCACGCTCAGAAGGGGGCTGGAGCAGAAGCAAGCAAGGGCTGGGAGTTAACTTGTGTGGGAAAAGAAGGGTAGGAGAGTTTTAGATTCAGAGGATTGCTTCCTCTCCGCCCCATAGCGTAATGCAAAGGGCAAGCAGCGGGGGGGAGAGATTCAATCAACTCTGTGGTAGATAGAAAAGGCTGAGAGAAGCAGAGCTTTTCTGCTGCCTCACCCTCACACCAGGTGTCAGGACCCTGCAGAAGTTTTTGCTGACATACCCAAGTCACCAGAAGTAGCTAGAATGGTTGAGCGCCTCGGGCATCGCTCAGAAATGTAACAGGGTTCAGAGGTCTAGGTAGAAAACAGAGTTGGATTGGATTGATGACCTTTTAGAAGCAAGGTGATAAGGAAGAAGCTCTTCTAAAGCTGATGATTATCTATCTCAGAAAATAAAGACAAGCCTCAACATGGTGCTATTGGATTAATATATTGGTTGTTTACACATGCTCCTCAAAGCTTTGCTATATGCTAGCAATCCACAAGCATTCAGATGACTGAAAAGCTGTTTGTGGGTGGCTATGCAGTGAGGAGAGAAGGAAAACTGGGAAGGTCTCCCATAAGGAAACTGCCAGGAGATGAGAGCTTACGTATTAGAGGGACTGACCTGTATAAATACTCCAGGGAAGGGAGGGAGACAGCTCCTATCAGCTTGGTGATAACATCTCTTCTTTTGGCAATCTGACCCCTTGCAATGGAGAAGAAATGGATGGGGCTACAGAGCAGAGCTTTTGTTAAGGTTTTCATACGACCTGACTGCAGGAACTGTATGATTTTCAATTGATTCTGCTCAGATTTAAGGCAGAAGTCAGAAACTAGGTTCCTGCATTGTCACAGTGTATAAATAGCCCTGATGGAAGCATAACAGGAGCTCAGTTAGATTTTACCCAGCACAGCAAATGATCTATCATGGACTCAAATATTTTTATTAAAAAGTCATAGGATTGTATCCAGCTACTCTCACAACAAGCTCACTAGCTTCTGTTTAAAGTATGTGTAATGACAGCTACTCAAGCTTCAGGTGGATCACAAAACTCACCCCAGAGCCAAAATGGTTCTTTCCATTCTCTGCAGAAACAGTCTTTTCCTTTTAACTTGAAATTTGCTATCATGGATTTGATTGTCTGCTTAAAAAAAAAAAAAAAAGAAGAAGAAGAAGAAAAAAAGTGGCACATTAACTTGCAGAGAGAAGAGAGGAGCTAAATCTGAGACCTCTTATCTGAATCTTCTCGATGCCTAAGTGCTGGATAATTGGAATTGCTGTCTGAGCCATAAACGTTGTTTTGCTCAGATGTTGCTAACCTCAAATGGTCTTCTCCTTTCTGCTTTTCTAGCACAGCAGAACCCTGGTTCTAGGATCTCAGAAGATACATGAAATCTGACTTTCAACGAAGAGAGATCCTACAGAAACTTCCTATAAGCCAGCAGGACATAAGTGCTCTGCAAAATGAGAAACCCACTCCTTGGAGTCAAGAGCTGTTCAGAAGCAAAGCATCACTCAGCCAAGCCACATGGACCAACTTTCCCTTAGCTAAAACTTTTGACAACCATAGTTCAAACTCTCCCAGACAAAGGACTTCCTACCGTCAGGCAGGTCTTTAGGAGGGATGTGTGAAATAGTCACATTGTTGTTAATAGCAGTTCAGGAACCTGGGGTTGTCTGCTGTGATCCTCCTTGTCTTGTGCTGGTTCTGCGTGCATCAGATTGGATGGGTGTACAGAGCTGGAGTCCACCTGCAAAAACACATCTAAGTGCATAAAGAGAAATAACCATTAGCAGTTGCTGATATTCAAGACAAGACAGCTTTCCTCACGGATATCTTGTTTAGGTACTGCCTCGAGGGGAACTAGTGAGGACTCAGCAATTCTGAACATCAGCTTACATATTTAGGAACCTCATGTCAAATGCCTTCTAAAAAATGCCAAAAAGGTCATTTGACAAAGAAAAATGGGGAGATATGAACAGCTGAATCTGTTCTCTACCACTGACTCATCAAGAGACACTGAGCAAGCCACCTTATTCCTCCTTGACTCAAACGAGGCCAACAGAAAAGCAGGTACAGCATTTTCTGTAGTGCCCTGGTTTATACATGCTGATGTGTGTGTCTTGGTAGGATGAGTTGCACAGAGTTTTCAGTTCAGAAGAAAGGCCTGTAGAGAGACATCAGTGTTTGTTAACCTGTGCTTTATAATGTTCTGGCATCTGGAAGGGCAGAGCAGAATCATTATTGTCAGGATGATGACTAATGTTTCCCTTATTAAGAAGAAATTTAAAATAGGAAGTGGTTATAATTATCATTTTGGACACCGTTCCAGTGGCATCATTCTCAACACGCTATCAGGATTATAATGTAATAGCAAAGTGAATGTCATCCTACAATTCCTTTATTCACTGCAGCACAAGTGTGAGCCAATAAGATCCCCGCTATCTCCTTCCCCGACATCCAGCCGTGCATTTCCCAATATGGCTTGATCCCTCTTTCTGAGGTCCATTGTAACTCTAACAAAGGCAGGCGAGTGGTATTGTTAACATCCAAATGATGGAAGGAAAAAAAGTCAGCACCTCTAGAGATGAAAACAATCATCTTGCGCCATTCCAGAGGGGAAGAGAAAAATTTCCCAGATAAAGATTTACCACTGTCCCTGTCTCCTGCTCTAAGGCGAAGTGCTGTTGCCCGTTCCAGGCTCACAGGTTTTGCTTGCTGCTCCACGCAAGGAAGAGAGAACCCATCTTTGGAAACTGCTAACCTTTTCCTGCATGGAAAACCAAACGAACACACTTTGTTTGGGCAAGGCTTGCACTGGGATTCATAATAAGCCATCGTCAACGTGACAGACCTTGTTATTGACTTGGAGCCAAATCTTGAGGTCCTTGCCTGAAGGATCAGAAGGGTTTGACCTCAGGACTGTTATTAGCCTTGACATCACCAGCTCCTGACATGGGATAGTTTTGCAGTGAACTTGCTTGAGAATGTTTAGAAATGTCAAGTGGCCGAGCCACGAGGACACAAGAACGAGAAGGTGTCAAATTCGCCCAATTGAACGGGAGAATTTCAGTCCTCCCCCTTGCTCTCGTTGGCGATGGCAGTGCTGCTGACAACGTATGTCAGGGTTACACCGCGGTATCAGACCTCCTCTCAGCCCAGGCATCCTTTGTCAGCACAGTCCATCTGTGAGATCCCTGCTAAGCGAGAGCAATGGGATCCCTACATGGGCTCAGGGACCCCCAACAGAAGTTTTTCAGCACTAATTGTGGTGGATGGAGCTTGTACCACACCTGTTTAAGAAGAGGATGGACATCATGGACACCTGTAAGGCAGACAAGAAGCCTACAAATTCTGGTTGTGGTGTAGTAGCATTTTGCCAAAAGAAACCTGGTGTTGCATCACGCTAACTGACAGCTTTGAGGGTGGGGAAGGAGAAGGGCAGAGAAGACTAAAGAAGCCGGATGGCTGTAGGCACTGATGTACCACTCCTGAGGTGCAGCGATCCCCATACGTTTATTCTTACTTCATAGAGGCAAGATTTCTGTGTTTGAACACTAGCGGAAGAAAGGCTGTATGTTAATTAAAACCTCTGGCCAAACTCTTTCTCCATGCTGGGAACAGCTACTGCACTTTACACTTACAGAACAACTCAGCTCACCATGGTTTAAACCAAACTTTTCAACAATCTTTTCCACTCTCCGTTGTCTTCACTGTTTTCAGTGCTGCCAACTTTCCTTCGGTACATCTACAACCTGAATTATACAGTAAATTTTATTCCTGTGCTCATGGACTCAAGCCACCATTCTGGTTGTTGACACTAGTCAAGATCTAAAAAGATCTGGTTGTCCCCCTGTACTTGGGACTGGTGAGGCCCCACCTTGAATACCACACACAGTTTTGGGCCCCCCACTATAGGAAAGACATTGAGAATCTGGAGCAAGTCCAGAGAATGGCAACAGAGATGGTGAGGGGTCCGGAGAACAAGTCTTATGAGAAGCAGCTGAGGGAGCTGGGGTGGTTCAGCCTGGAGAAAAGGAGGCTGAGGGGAGACCTTCTCGCTCTCTACAACTGCCTGAAAGGACGGTGTAGTGAGGTGGAGTCAATATCTTTTCCTGAGTAACAAGCAATAGGACAAGAGGAAATGGCCTCAACTTGCACCAGGGAAGGTTTAGACTGGATATTAGGAAAAATTTCTTCACCAAAAGGGTTATCAAGCATTGGAACAGGCTGCCCAGGACAGTGGTGGTGTTGCCATCCCTGGAGATATTTAAAAGCCGGGCAGATGTGGTGCTGAGGGACACGGTTTAGTGATGGTTTTGTCAGTGTTAGGTTGACGGTTGGACTCAATAACCTTAAAGGTCTTTTTCAACTCAGAGAATTCTATGATTCTTAGATCTACCACTCATTCATGCCTCCAAAAAACTTCAAGATGCCATTATCCAGTCATACTCACATTGTTTCATGCAGCTAAAATCAGTTCCACTAACAAAAATTATAGTGGGTCAGAATCTGTATAGATCATATATCCACCCATCTATCTTGCCATCTCTCCACAATTTCTGTAATCCTTGAGAGTACCACTTGTTAGTGTGTTGCAGGAACTCATCCAAAGTGCTTTAAGATCCCTAAATTAATCATGGACAATTCACCTTCCATTCCATCAGGGAAAACAAAAGCTTGAAATTCAAGGGGAGGGCTGAAATCTACCCGGCTGATTGGCTGGAGGATGCCTTCTCGCCCACACGTCCCGCTCGGTAACATTTCCAAATATTTTTGAGCAAGCTGAAAACAATTGTGTTGGAGGGGCAGAGAGAGCCTGCTAATACCCTATCGGTTTCACATTCTTAGGAGAGTTCCCAGCCCACCAATCTGCCGTCCTATATCAGGCAATGAGCCTTCAGCTGGAAACTTTACCCTGGCTCTACCTATTGTCCAATGTTTTCCTTCCTGCCAGATGATTGGAATCAAACCAGTTGTTAATTTTACACCTGCTGTTTGTGAATATCCCTGGGTGACCTTTCCGGCAACAGTGAGCAGAGGGGATTTCTCGATGGAGAGATGCACATACATGCATGGGGGGAGCAGATAGAAAGGGAACAGGAAGGGGCCTCCCGATGAATGATGAGAGATTAAAATAGCTCTTGCTGGGGCCATAGTGAGATATTGGGCAGCAGGAATGATGAAACGGATGTTTAAAACAGTGAAGTGTTGAGCTAAGCACAAAGGGCAAAACAGTGTTATCAGATCCCTTCCTCTTTCCAGCTCTCTCCTTGTGCCCAGATGGCTGAGCAATGCCAGCCCGAGCTTCTTCCAAAAGAAGAATGTTTTCCTGAGATGCTGAAGCCAAGGTCTGGAAAGCCTGAAAACCTTTTCATTTGGGAATCTGAAAGGAATATTTGCCCTATGGACCTATTCATCTCTTCCTAACCTTGGTGTAACTGACCTTAATGCCATCTCAGGAAGGTATTAATCACCCCAAGAGGGATGTGCCAGTACAGCATGAACAGGAAAAGCCATTGGCTTCACAGTCCTGAATTCTAGCTGGTCTGAGGAAGTCACAGGTGCTCAGATATCACTGTGACCAGCTTTAATACTCAGATTAGGTTAAATAGATCTAGCTCACATTATAACTGCTGCATTAAGAGCACTCTGGTTATTAAAAATGATTTATGGGGCCAGAGATGGATCAGTGGAGAAAGTGGCCATGGGCTGTAGCCAGGTCACCTCGACATTTCCTACAGCAAGCTGGTACTTGGGAGCAGAAAGTGGAGCTGGTCTACACGTAGGAGCAGGAGATGGCACATTTCCCTCTGAGGGAATACTGAATATTGGATAAATATCTCAACACAGTGGTGGATGTCTGCTGAGTGGTAGCAGATGTTCGGGGACAGGCAAGCCTGACCCCTGTGGAGGAGAAATCACTGATGTGGGTATCAACACGATCCTGTGTGTACGCTGCTCAGTCACAGGCCTCCATCTTTCCTCGTACAGCAGCAATCAATGTGCCAAGCAATCCCTCTCCCAGCGATCTCCACTCAGCATAATACACCCTTTCACCAAAGGATGGCTCTGGCTCAAGAACTGGTTCTCTTCAGAAATGATGGGGCAAATCTTGCTGTTCACACAGCTCCTTTGCCCTCTAACCTGGCCAAGCACAGCTCAGATGGAGAAAGCTTTCTCAGAGCTGATTCCCAGGTTCAAACTAGCTGGAAGAACCTGGGGCAGCAGCCTCCAACTCCTGTGACTCGTCACTACAGAATGAGGGGACCCTACACTGTTCTACATACCATCTTGCAAGTGAGGCCCTCAGCACATCTAAGCTAAGGATCAGCCCCGATGTATCTTGTGCAAAACGGGAACTCTGACAGTTGGCCACTTCCCAAACTCTGAAGAACAACGTTCTGACAATCTAAACTCCCGCTGTAGTTTTAACGCCAGAAGACATTACTCGCATCTTCTCCTGATCAAATGTGGAAGACTGGACAATTTCTGCAGAAAGCCTGTCTACAAGCGCCAGGGGAATAATCTCAACAGGCATGTGACATGCCTCTTGGAAGAAAGGATGTCTCCGACTAATCATTTTGCTATGGTGTTTTTGTGATTTCTTCTTCTGAGACTTTCAGGCCAGCAAGCCACCACTTTCTAAATACTCTTGGCCAGAAGCTCACTCAAATGCAGGGACAGCTGCAAACAGTATGATGCACCATGGGCACCACTGGAAGGGGTCTGTGTGTCATGTATCTCCAAACCTCTGGAAACCAGGGGAACAATAGTTGTTATCCCAAAAAACTAATCCCTCAGTTAACTGAAAGCCATCTTTGAAGACCAGGGATGGCAGATGAGCTTCTCTCTGCAGCCTCATCAACATGCTAACAGACATCTGCATCTCTGGACTCAGTTCTGTCCTTGGCCAACTCAGTTTAGAAAAGGTTTTGTTTTTCTTGGGCTGGTTTTGTTTACAGCCGCTTGACCGAGGCAGAGAGTTCACCAGCAGCTGAATGCAACCCAGGCTCTCCCAAGTGTAAGTTCTCCAGTGAAACATCTGGTTACAAGGCAAGGTCAAACAGGCCTGAAATGGGAGAGGGCCACAGACTCTCTCCACAGAGATGCAGCCAGCTGGGAAAAGAACAGGCTTTTCTGGGTATGTTTGAGCATTTGGCTGGGAAAAGGAGAAAGAAAAAGAGAGAAACAGATACTGCAAAAAAAGCCAGAGATCAAGAGGCTGGTTCTTTTGCTGGTTAAAAATCAAGACCACCCTAGTTGCCACATGAATTGCTGAGTCTTATTTAGCAGGAATTCTAGTTGTTTCCAAATAGACAAAAGGTCTCTAAAAGTCCTTCATTTATACATATTTACCAGTGTATATATATGAATTTCTCTATTCCCCACTATCCTGGAATTACCTCAGACACACATCTCAGGCAGAAGACCTTCTTTCCACTTTTTTCTTTCCATTATTTACCTCTCACAATTAGAGCTGGAAGGATGAAGACAGACCTGATCTGCAGCACACTGCAAACTTTGATCTAAGTTCCTTAGGACAAGGACCACCCCGTTGCTCTGTGTTTGTAGAGCACCTGGCACCGCTGGTGCCCAAGTAAATGTCAACACAAAAAACTTTGTGAACTGGTGCGAGAGCTGCTGAGAACCAAAGAAACCATTCAGAAAACCTAAAGAATGAACCCTTCCACGTAGCCCCAAGGAACGTTAGCAGCAATCTAACATTTACTATTTTCTTGTTTCTAAAAAACAGTCTTGTTCCTCAGAACAAGAATCAGGAAAAACCTCATATGAACCAAATGACCAACCAAGCACACAGAACACCTACCAAGACAGAAAGTTTATCATGGAGACACAGTGGGAACTGGTTGGTGAATTGGGATTGATTCATTGACTATGAAAAAACAGCGGAAAAGACTAAATTCACAGTATGGTGTTTCTACGGTATAAACTGACCAGCCATAATAACACCAATCCTTAGTACATCATTTTCAGACAGAAACAAGTGAAGAATAATTGTCTGAGCATGGGATCAAGCATTGTTTCTGAGCTCTGATGCTTCCTCCTTTAGGGACCTTCACTAAATCTCTCAACCTTTTTGTGCTTGAGCATCCTTCTCTAAAAGGATAAGGACAATAGCAGTCACTCACCTACTTCACCGGGTAATGAATGATTCAGATAGCTCTCATCGACCTCTTCCAGTCCTATACACAATATCCGATGTGTCATGCAGCAGTTCGCATCAGCCAGAAAGCTATCGTCTCTTAATGGGACTGAGTTTCAAAGGTGATGGACAGGGCACAGCCTGTGGAAGGAGCTGGCCTCTGAAACTTTTTCCTCTGGCATCTCTGTCCAAGCTGGGACTGGTTTGCAGAAGGATCCAGTTTCCCATGGAGGGAAGTACGGAGGGAGGGGGGACAGCTTTGCACTGTGTGACTGCCATTGCACTGGGTCATGCTGGAATCCGGACGTCAGGGGCAGAAGCATCTTTTGAGACATGGCACATCAGCTGCTGCCTTCATGAACCAGAAATAAAGGGTTCCAAATCCAAACCTGGAAACCAACCAAAATACCAGAAGACCGTCATGGTTTGCATGTGCATAATCTGAGGCCTAATTTGCATGCACTGCTTGTGTATCTTAATCCCAGCTTTCCAGAGAAAGCTGTCCCATCCCTGATCCTATCAGCAGATGGACCACATCTGCCCAACTAAAAGCCACAGTTTCACCCTACTCAGATTTTTCCCACCAAACTGCTGGAGGCAGCTGTTAATCAGGTCCCTGCTTTATGCAGCCTTTGGTCTGAATGCAGAGATTTTCTTTCACAAGCTCGTTACCATTTCAGTCACCCTTCAGGCTGCCTGGACACGAGCAAGCTCTGACCTGGAGTCACTGTGCTCCAATGAACACAATCAGCACTTCCGAGCACATAGTACCGGCCAGCGTTTGCCTGGCTTGGAGTACAGACCCTGTGCAAAAACCCACACAGATCAGTTATTCATAATAGTCTATAAAGGGCACATCTGGAGTGGGACTTCACTCAGACATTTGGGAGTGCAAATGCAGGCCATTGCTTACTTGAACACAAAACTCACTTTCAAAAATTTCTTTGCAAAAAGCCAACCACGAGACTTTGCAATTTTCCGCTCCCCTCATCCTGTAGGTAGGATCCAACGAAAAGAGATGTTTGCTCTGACCCACTGGTATCTGCAAATAGTGTTGGAGGGGTAAAATGTAATCTGGTACGGTGATTTTCCCAGAAAGTCTGGGGGACAACCCAAGACACATATTTCATCCCCTAAAAAACAAGCAATAATAAGAACACAGAGAATCACAACATTATTCCTCAGTTAGTGCCTTTAGATGTAGATTTACAAGGACAAATTCAATAGTTTAAGGGTAAGTAGACCCAATTTAGAGCACTAAGTATGCACCTGTTGGAACTCATTGTAGAAATTGGACTTGAGAAGCAGCAAAGTAAAATGTTAATTCATCTTCTTCCCTTTCTGTCCTTTCTCTCACAACAGGGAAGAGTCCCTCTAGAAAATCTCATCTTGTGTCTTTCAGTTGTGATAAAATAACATTCCAGCTGCCTACCCCAAACCTACCCCAAACCCATCAGGGCACTAAGAGCAGAGTTTTGTCATAACAAAAAGGGTCAAATAGTTCCCCTTTCCCTCTATTTATTTACCTCCTCCAAGTGGATTCAGGTCATTCCCATCCTCTTCTGGGCAAGAGGGCTTTTTAGCTTGTAGAAATTGTACCAAAGTAGCCAGCAAGGTTTGGTGAGGCTTCCCCTCTCTCTGCTCCCAGAAGGGAGTGAACCACACTGACAGAAACTGTCTGGGACTTGGGCGTTTTTCTCCCTCTTCCTTTAAGCAGAAGTGTTTTGATTAAATTAGTAAAACCCTTCATTTTCTCTGGAACTCCTTAACATTATTCTTGTTACTTCTAGCTAGCTTGAGACTTTTTTTCCTAGGTAGACACTATACCTGTCTTAGAAGCCAAACCTGCTGCTTCCCTCTACCCAAGCAACAGAGACGCTCGTGTGCAGCCAGATCTGGTATCGGCTGGGGAGCAGGAATGAACCCAGCCATTCCCACCTCTCTGCAAAGAGCTCCTGCTGCCCTCTGCTCCTGGGAGGTGACATCCTCCAGCACCGCATCCCAGCTGGAAAAGGTCCCTGCCCAACTCCCTGTGGCTCTCCTTTAGGAAGCACCACCCCTGAGTGGAGAACTGGGGGTACACCTCCATCGCCTCCCCGTACCAGGGGTTTAAGGATGCTGACTGAAAGTATCCACTGTGGTCGCGCTGCTGCTTGAGCACCTTGAATGCAAGCTCAGTTCCACTTCCATGGGCCAGGATCACACTCCTGGATTGCCAACCCTTGGATTGCACTGGGCAAAATCCTGAACCAGGGAAATGGTCCTTAAAGCCTGTTCTCTCTCTAGCTATTCACAGCAGGGATAAGCAAGGCCTCATCTATAATCACCTAAAAACATCACATGATTCATGCGCTCGCAGTACAACAGCTGAGCACGCTGCAGGATACACAGCAACATACATTGGTGATGCACCATTACACACTTTCCCAGCGCAAGCCCTGTTGAAATGCTGCCATCAAATTATTTCAACTGATCAAAGTAGGAAAAAAAATAGAATACTAAAGCCCCAGATAACAAATTAATAAGAATAAAAGCATGTAGGTGAGAATTAAGAAGGCATTAACATTCTGATGGCATCTGCTGCCTAAATTAAACTACAGGGAAAAAAAATGAGTTCAGCTGACGCTCAGGATCAGGACAAATAGTTCTCAAATGGAAATTACAGTTTTGAAAATTATGCACCAAAAAAGGATCCAATTTAGGACATTTCTGATTTGTGAAGTTCTTTCTCCAGGTGGGGATCTCAGGCTTGACTGGAGGGCTGGCAACATGATTGGCAAGATGCTGGAGTTGCTCAGTTCCCGCATCCCACAGCAGGACCAAACTGGTCCATAGCCCAGTGGGGCCAGTGTCTTGTCACCTCTCCGGTCCCCTGGGGCTCTGTCCCCTTTTGGAATTGGACCATATGGATATGGTGTGTAAAGTGTGTTTCATTCACACAGACACCTACATGGAAAAGGCGGAAGAATTAGGCCTGGATTTTCAAAGGAGCTCAGTGTTAAATTATACGGATAACTGCATCCGTAATTTACATGAGCAGTTACTGTGACAACTAATAGTGAACGTCATAAGTAGCCAGTTGAGCATGTAATGACCAGAGTTATATGCACCATCATGTCTCTTTGGCACACCAAATTAGGTGTGCATACACATTCTGCATGCCCCAAAGGACTTCTACCTCAGCAAAGAGCCTTAATTTCACAGCACAAGCCTGATCTCAGCAGCCTAGCACAGCACAGACAGTTTATGCAATGCAAAGAGCTGGCACAAACTCCACGGCCCAGGTCGGAATGGATCCTCAGACAGCTAATTAATTTTTACTGCTCCTTTGTGAACTGTAAATTACCCTTCATTTCCTAGATTTCTGTCCCATTTTTTCGCCTGCCTTTCTCTAGTGAGCCAGTAAAAAGGGAAAAGTGCCAATAATGGGCTCTCGTTGTGATAAAAGCAGCCACGACTCACTCGCACTTTGAACAATGCTCTGCTTATGACCAGAATACAAAGGCAATTGGGTTTCAAGAAACTGTCCAGAGATAATGACTTTTCCTGGAGATGGAAGGATACGAGGAATATTTTAAAAATAGAGGGGCCGAGGGGGAGTGTCTGGTTTTGCAGGACAAACACAACCAAGTTCCCCTCTTGCAGAGGGTTAAAAACAAGATTAATAATCTTCAGCTAGAGACCAAGTTCATCAGTATTGCCTGCACAAGAGCAAAGGGAAACTGCTTACCACGCTGAACTGCTAACAGCCTCCCCTTCTCACTTCGACAGGAAAGAAAAGCCTCTCTCCAAGAAAGAGTGACCTTCAGACCACACACACACACCAGAGCCCTTAGAGAGCAGCCACTGAGCAAACGGTGCCGGAGCGAGGATGGGCGGCTATTTTTCAGTGCTGTCATGACCCTGTTCAAAGGCTAAAGCTGCCAATTCTGTTGAATCCAGAGAGCAACACCCTGCCAAGGAAAGACCTACTAGAATATACAAACCTGCCAAGACGTGGTTCCAGTGTATGTTCCTTACTGATGCCACTGTTATCCAAACCTGTTCCTTCAGCCACAACACCCATCAGAGGCAGAGGTAGCTGTAGGGAAGAGATCACAACACACCTGAGATGAACTTTGTACAGGCTCTGCTGAAATTCAGGACAGCTTCAGCATGACGAGAATCACTTCACCCTTGTGTCAGGACACCAGCATTTGCATTAAATCTGTGAATAACAAAGAGGTATTACTGGAATTTGCATGCGGTTGCATCTACCAAATGCCCCTTGAAAGGCCACGGCCGCAAGAACATGGGGAAGATCTCCAGGTCCATGCTGCTGGGATGCTGCAGGAATGAGAACACAGCATTGCTGGGGTGCGTTTATGGGGCCTTCAGCATATTAGATACTTATATTGCAAAACACCACATTCCTCCGCTCTGACGGAGCCTTTTTTATCTCAGCTGCAGATTCCTGAGTCGAAATCGCTGCCAGATGACTGTGCACAGTGAGTTAATGGCCACAAAACCTGAGCTTCTCTGGCCTCAAGTCATTTACCCATAGCATCAATGACGTTATCATGTTCAGCCCATATTTACTACAGCTACAAACTGATTCAGAGAAACCTGGAGTACAGGATTAATCATTACTCTTGGGATTTTGAAAATGGATACCAGAACGGACTTCCAAATTAGGTATCTAAAAGTCCTGCATCTCCCAGGAGAGCCCCATTACATCTCCCTACTCGTTCTAATGGAATCTATAGTATGTGAGCGCAGCTTTGCCTCCCACAAGTCCTCCCTGCATAATTAGCCCCAGCTCGGATTGCTGCTTTCTGTAATGGCTGGAGAACCACTTTCTTCAGGCTACTGAGACGTAAAGAGGAAATGTTTATTGCAAAATGCAAGTCAACCACAGCCAGTGGGTCTGGGCCATGGTGGAGGGATACAGAAATGGCTGCTTCTTTTTTTTTTTTTTTTTTTTGCCTCAGAAATAGAACTCACTAAAAATAGCAGTTCCTCAGGAACAAGACTGCCTGAAAATAGCTGTTTCTCAGGAGCAGGGCTGGCTGCTTCTGAAAGAAGTAGCTATTAATGTATAATTGTCCCTGAGGCTGGTTTCTGAGAAAATGCTGTACATACAGAGCGCTGTGAAGACATATGTTCACAGGCAGGAAACATAGGCACCCCTCTCTTGTCACAGGTCCTGTAAACTCCAATAGCATTTGGTTCACTAGTCTTAGGCACGGTTGGATCCATCACAGCACTGGGAGGTACTTTCCTCTGTACTGTAAAGCAGCACTCTGGTACACTCGTATTATCTAGATCAATAAATGACAAAGCCACCACCAGCTCTACAGTGGTTCTTCTCTAAAAGCCAGACCCAGCTCTGAAACTCCAGCACTGTCTTTCCACAGAAGGTCCAAGAACTTTGTTGAATTGCAGGTTGTGCAATCTACTTCCAATTTCCTGCTCTACTCAGCACTTAGAGTTTTCTCACGCAGATGCTACAGGGCAATAAATCTTCTGAAGAATGGCCCTACATTTCTCCCACTATGGTGTTGCCTTATAATGAGGAAAGACAAATTGCTTGTGAGATCAGTTGATTGCTTGGTTATTCCCTAAAATGTCTCACTCATCCCTCTCGTATCACCATGGGTTCAACGGCTCATTTCTTGTGTCTTCTTTTTCCTTGCCGGCACAGCCAGTCAGTATCTGCACAGAGGCCGTTCTCCTCCTCTTAAGGAAAATTCCAGCTGACCAAAAGAAGCAGAGATTATAAAAGGTCCAGAAAAGGCAAATTTTGCAAAGCGGCAGTTTTAAGGCAACGGTAGTGCAGATGAAGTACAGGGGGCTCTGACTGATTGCTGCCACCGTTTCAATCCCACACCACCACTGCCAGGAACCATAGCAGCCTCTTCCGAGAGCATCCTTGGACCCTAAAAGCTGGGTAGGACTGGGCTGTGTCATCACGGGATGGAAATCTATAGACTGTTTCTTCCAGGCTCTGCTTTAAGTGCTTCTTCAAGTTGTATCTCTCCTCTGTTCACCGGTGATCTGACGCTTCAGCATTCCGATATCAGCAGAAGCAGGTTTCTGGAGGAAAAGTAAGGCTGAAGTTCTAGCCACCAAGTAGCCCAAGGCAGTTCTTTTAGCTCAAGAAATTGCTCTGTTGTTTTTTTTCCTGACCAAACTCCAGCAAAAGAAATGGCGCTCTGCTTGCAATTACAGCAGGCTGCAATTTTCATTACGGAAACTACCTTTATTTCTGTGGGTAGGGCTTTCATTGCAGTGTACAGCAAAGACAGACATTCCCAGACTTCATTTTAACCTTGTTTGCTTAGGAGGGAATAGCAGAGAAGCTGCAACCAGGCTCATTTCACATACCCACAGCTGTTGGAAACCTGTAAACCACAAAATATGTGGTGTCAAAACTCTGGTGCCTGACATGGCCAGGTAAAACTAGAGCAGGTATGCATACCCCTGCCACACAGCCATGACATCCAGCCACCCCGGTCACGGATCTTTCCCTTCCCTATTGCTAACTGGTATTGTTATATAATCTAAACTGCAGGCATAAAGGGAAAGATCTACAAAACACAGATATATACATATACTCTTTGCCTTTTTATTTCATTAAAGTTTTGAAAAATGCCTTGGGATTCTCAAATCAAATAGCCCATGAAAGACAGAGTGCTTGGCAACATTTCCCTTTGATAGCAGCAGGGTGAGGTTTTTTTGCAGCTCGGATCGGTTTGATTAAACAAGCATTTTGTTGCAGCCGTCATACAGTGCTCATTAAAAAATACCCTACATTTGTGTAGCATTTATCATCCAAGAATCTCATCATGTTTTACAAAATGTAATTAATTAAACTTTACAACTCCCCTCGGAGAGGGATAAGGAAAATGGAGAGTTGCTTTAATCCATCACCGAACTGCAGCAGACTCTGGGTTAGAGGAAAGCAGCTGTTCAACAGCATGCAGCAGCACCAGGATGAGAAGAGAAGATCTTCAGGCAAAGTCACCCAGGGAATATCCACACACCTCGTGTTTCCCTGAACTGCGCACTTCCACTATGGGTTAAATCCTAACTGTCGAAGATAAGAGGATGATTTTTCTCCCCCACTCCACACCCCGGGTTTACATCTGAGACACCTGGCAGTATAATATTCCATCTATTGAATCCCCAGCACTGCTAAAGACCAAGGGCAGCCACAACCCTGACCAGAACCAAGGGAGGCAGAAGATATAAAGCCATACAGCCACAAATTGCATCTCGCAGTACTGGAATGCCGTGCAAGCTGGTGCTTAAAGTGGAGGGAGGGTAAAGTCCCCTTAATCCCTCGCTTACTTCCCTCTCCCCTCCCCATCAGTAAATCCACACCTGTTAAAGGTCACCCTGAAATGAAATACATTTAAATACTCCCTGCTGCAGCCTGGCTCCCCCATCCCAGTCCCCTGCAGTCCCTCCCAGTTCCCGCTGCAGAGCAGGAGAGGGAAGAGGGGTGCCCATGTGCCCTGCTTGAATGTCAGTGTCACGTGGCTGAAATCCCACCCGACTCTTAGCTGATCTTTAGAGAGGAATCTCTTTCTCACCCTAGCTTTAAGCTCCTTTCTTGCCGAACATATAGGATAACATGGCCACTGGGCAAGCCTGATTAGACAGATCTGTTATGCCACTTTCACTACCTTGCAGAAAGCTAGAATTTGATGTGGTGCAAATTGGGGAGGGGGTGCAAAGCATCACTCATTTGTGCGTGAAGTATGACAACAAAAAGACAGAGATATATGTGGGGAGAGAATGCTACAAAGAAACACACATGCATCCACCGAGAAGCACTAAGGAAAGGGAGAACAGACAGAGGAGCAGGTATCTTACCAATGCACTCACCAACGAAATCAAACACAGCTGTGAATTCTGTACCAGTGACTGCATCTACTGACTAGAGAAAGAGGCACGGTCTCACTCTCTGGGGTGCAATTACCAAACTGGAAGGCCTGGGCTACAGATGTAGTGAGAGAAAATTTGCTGGGGGGTGGCTGAGTTGTGGCTCTCCCACTGCAGCCCTAAAAACCTCCCGATTCCTTTGTGTCTTCTAAGAAGATGCTTGGCTCACCCACTGGTAAAAAACCAAATGATTTCTAAATGAAACAGTCGTGCTTCTTGGCTCCTAAGCACTTACTTCAGTCTGATGTCTTCTCACTATCAGAGTTTTAAGCGACTGCAGCCATCAGGAAGAAACAGAAACCCTGGGAGACAAGCCATTCCAGAAGTGTTTAATGGGGAGTTGCATTGGGTTGAACTGGAGACTGGCTGCTCTGAGATCTGCAGAAAACACCATCAGTGGGCACCTCCACGGGGAAATGATAATGTCCCAAAGCCACCAGTGCCTTTGGTCTGAAAATACTAATGTCAGCAACCAAGCCTCTTCCAAGGTAGCTGAGGGAGCATAGCCACCGAGCGCTTCAGCTGGAAAGGTCAGATGGTAGACAATTGCCACACAAGGCTATGAAAGTGCTGAGTATTTTCATCAGACGTAAATGTGGGGAGAGAGGAAAAAGTACAAGAATTGCACTGGAGAAACTGACAGTGCATTCAGACATGGCAACAAGGTGATTTTTTCAAGCCTCTGTCACACTAATTAATTAAGTCTCTGAATCCTCCCCCAGTAATATGAGGCCCATTTGTACAACCCTCCTGCTGGGCCACTCAAACTTAGCCAGACAGACACGCTGATAAGATGGGATTCATCACACCCATCTTCCCTGTGCTCGTGAATGCAGATCTGCTTGCACAGATGGAAGATGTGTTCAGCCCCACCCTTCTGCATTGATACTACCATGGTTTTCCCAGTGGGTATACGTCTTTTCTCTTTTCAGCAGTAAGAAACTGTTTTTTACTGGTCCCTGGTTTTATTTTTGTTTGTCTCCAGGAAGCAGGTAGTCTCAGATACAGCTGTTGCTGCAGCAGACTTTTCTTAGTGAAAATTCCTGCTTTGGTTTTGCAAGTGTTTTAATTAACGTAAATTATTTTACTACACTTTACTATTGATAGCATGTAATTATCTCCCCACAGGTATATATTTAGCTAACCAGCAGGCTGATGAAAGACCTACAAAATAAGGTACTTTTGCAGCTGACACGAGATGTAAGCAAAGGCCATCAGGATGGGACAAAAGGAGGAGGGAGGAATTCCCCCTCCCCAGTCCTAAACACAGGGCTCAATTTTTTCCACTTGAAAAGATAATCATAACATTTACTTAAACATTTTATCAGAGGAGCATGAAGATGCATTGATACTCAAGTGCTGTGAAGGAGAAAAGAACTGTGCACATGCTAAACTATTAATCATTGGTAAGAGATCTCCTCTGTAAAGTGTTTTGAGGTTGACTAAGGAAAATGGCTCTGTAATAACACAGAGCAAGCAATCTGCTTACAATCATAGGTTAATTCTCTCAACTGCTTTTGCTGGGTCAATCCCTAGGTATTATTATCTGTGCAAGGCAATTCACCATTTTCCTGAGGAAGTCTGGCCATGGAAGAGATTCCAAACTCCACACCCTTTTTCATCCTATTCAACTCGTGCGTCTGGTTTCCACCGCAAGCACATTTTTAGATGAATGAGGTTGAGACCTCCACTGAGCAGCTGCACTGCTCTCCCAACATCAAACTGTTCAGGCAATTAAGAGATAGCAGATTGGATCAAGCTACCTGGGACCGTAACTTTTCTCCAAATTACCAGTTGATAAAGCATGTGTCTCTCCATTGACCTTCTGGAAGTGCTGGTAGCCCATGATTTCTCTTTCTCCTTGATGGCTGCAGCCGCTTAACCTGTGCTGGTGGGAAGACATCAGATTGAAATAAGTATTTAGGAGCCAAGAAGCATCCGATGCCAAACCGCACGTTACAGAACCGTATCTATCCACTCGTGTAGGTTTGATCCTTTATTAAAAGCACTGGATGCTTTGTCATCACTTTCAGTAGGCACAGGATCAGTTGGGTAAATCCTCGTCTCGTGACCTTCTTGAAGGCCACTCTGTGCTACTTTACACACCTATGGACACCCTGTCTGCCTATTACTACAGTACCACTGAGCACCAGTCCCAGCTGAGACCCTGAGTTTTCAAAGGGTGGCTCACAGAGCAAAAAAAATTATCCCGGCCTCTAAGATCTTACAGTCCGAGGGAGGTTGTGTTATGCTTTTTACTTCTCCTTTTCAGCAAATTTAATGAAGAGCGTTACCTAACTTTTTAGGCCAAAACCAAATTTTTGCTCTGAAAGCTGCAATATTATGTGTTACGGTTGCTACCGGAAAAAGGAAACCTCTTTCGTATCTATTGACGTCTTCTGCTGGGTTTTTTGGATGATGTACTCCCTATTATTTCCATGTCATTACTTATAAACTTCACAGCATTTTCCAGAGGGGTCTTCAGTAAGATGAAAACCTTGGGGCAACACTCCATTAGGCTTTTATTTTTATAGGTTGGGTAAAACCTTCTTGAAACTGCTAGGTTTAACTGCGGTCCTTTATTTAGGGCAGCTGAAATAGACATTAAGTCTATTTCCACCCACAATGCAAGATTGCTCAAGTACCTGAAGGCTCTGGGAGGGCAGTTTTGGGCAGGATATTAAAAGCAAAGGAGGTTATGTGTGGATGGACAATACAGTTCAGATGGAGAAGGAGACAGAGAGCATATTGAAACAGGCAGAGAACGGAAACTTTAAACAGCCTGAACAATCATTGATATAAAACCTGGACTGAATACAGAAACAGGGATTTGGGGTCACATTGCTGCCTGAAGCAGGTCTGGAGCTATAAGCAAGGAAACTGGCTCTCAACTGCGTGTTTTCTTCTGTGTATGGGAAAGAAAGGCTGTGAGCATTATTGTAAGCAAACAGAAATACATCAGAAATACCTTTCTTCATCACTCCTCCTCCCATCTGGATCAACCAACAGGACCCTGATTTTCGGCCAACAGCTCGGGTCAAAGGGAGGAAACATGTGCTGCAAAACCTCCCGCACATCTGTACCGTTTAACTGTTCCTGCGTGGGTCAGGATTAAGATGGCACAAAGACAACAGCACTGTTCCTCTCTTGCTCTACCAGAGTGGGCAGTTCAGCCCCAGGTTTGGGTCACTGCTGTCTCTAATTGCATTGGAGATGGATCCTCATTATGGACCTTAATTCCAATTCTAACAAACCAAATCCCCCCAGACCTTGCTATTAGCAGTTTGAGCAACTCTGTGTGCTCTTCTGCTCTGCAGGGAACTCCTTAAAATGAGGCGCCCGCCACTGGCTTTCTTTCCTGCAGGTGAATTAATCTGCCTTGCATGAGTAATCCTATTTAAAACACTAGGTTGCCTTGCAAGAATGAGGGAAGCAAGTTTGAAGCATGCTTTTATGCAAGTACTGTAAAAGGCCACATAGTAGTTCATCAGGGGACACTTCAGCAATAAAATGACGGTTACCGGTAAAGTCGAGTAATAAAATAAAGACTAATTTAATAAAGGGATTTTTAACCCATTTAGCAAGGACTAAATTTGGAGCCCTTTCTTCAAGGCACACTATACTTTCCAAATCCTACCTTCTGTTCATAAGATAAAAAAATAGGCAGTTCCTCCTGCTTTTACTTTTATGTTATGGGACAGCACTGTTCAATGTAAATAAATTAATTTCAGTAAAATAGTGGGTGAAGCTAGACATGTAGACCAGCTTCTGAGTAAGATGTGTTAGAGTCCCGTGCCTCTACTCATGTAATACCAGGTAACACAAACCCTACAGGTTATAATGCAAGAATCCTGCGGTGGCAGGAGGAAGGCATGTGGAATAAGACTCCGTGACCTACCAGAAGTAAAAGCTGCAGAGACTAGTGTTTATGTAGGAGCCCTGTGGGCCCCCTTCAGCGTCCTTAATTTAGTCTTCATCGTCTCTGATGCGTTCTAACAGTCCTCTGTGGGATGGAAATTTAATATCTGGAAAATCTGGGGTCCTGGCTGACCTGTCAGAAACAGCAGTGGATGACTGCTCCCTGTTTACTGCTGTATCACTTTGCTTGCCACATTCAGCACAATAAACAACAACAAAACCTGACACTATTTTATGAACCTGAATGATACGATTTAAAACCTCTAGAGGTCGGGCTAATGGAGAGCATCTTTCCAGCAGCTGCATTCTGCTGAGTGCGAGTGACACCTGCTGGGTCCTTTTCCCCATAGCCCACCCTCGTCCCACCACGGTATTTTACCTGCACAGGGTGGTCCTTCTGCGGCCCAGCGTGCACTAAATCCTCCAGAAAGACACTTGAGAACATGAAAGAAATCTGGGTGGCTCTTTCCTATTGCAGGAAGGAATAGTTGTCTTTA
Organism: Tringa tobata; assembly: GCA_033628505.1. NCBI lineage: Eukaryota > Metazoa > Chordata > Aves > Charadriiformes > Scolopacidae > Tringa > Tringa tobata. The sequence goes on along the minus strand of JAHREE010150760.1, from coordinate 10,609 downwards.
TCTGCACGTTACCTCTTCCATCGTTGTGGTTATGCAGGTTTGCTTTCACCATATACTGAGGACCAGCCTCTCCTTTTGCCTTTGACATCCTTCCAGAGGAGCTGTAGTAAAACACAGCATATTCCACAGGGAGAAGTCCTGAGTGGGCACTGAAATGGGACAACATGATAGGTTACTTATCTGTCACCTAATCACTGTGAAAAACGCAGTCTAACTTTCTTTTTCTCACCTTGAAGCCACCCAGGATGACTGCAGGAGAGTGCAGGAGATCCCTGGAAGAGGTCTTACGTTACAATATATAACAAATTTAAATGTATGTTGCAGTGTATACTGTGAGTGCGCATTTACAGTGCTAAGAGTTGCAACTTCTTCAAAACACACTGGAAAATGTTCATTTGTGGGACACCAGCAGCCCCCAAAAACCTGATGATGAAATCTTGTGATGACGCTGATGAGGATTTGTGATTTTTTTCTCTGTTATTTTCTCACAATTTGTAAACCTGGCAAATGCTGGCACCCGACACCCTGAAATGTACAGGGGGGACAGTACAAGGTGCTGGACTGACCTGGGGCTTCGGAGGACACCAGGCATGAGTCACCTGGCATCCCTTGAAGAGGACCCTGGCTCCAAAGGGGACTTGCTGGAGTGAAAACCCCTCAGCCCTGTGACAGGGCCCCACACGCAGAACCCTCAACCCAGTGCCTGTAGCAACTGATGCACGTGTGCAGCCCCCACTGGGGAACCGAGCGCCCTGGCGAGGAGATGGGACGGCGACAATGCCACATGGGGTCCAACACCTCCTCAGCGGCCCTCTCCTGAGGCGGAAGGAGGGGAGAAAGGGGGCGGCTCCACCCGCCCAACATGGCGCCAGCCCCTCGCCACCCGCCCCAACATCCGGGTTCCCGTCCGACCTTCTTCCCCTGAGCCTCAGCGGCGCCACCCGCCCCTTCCCGCCTTCCCCCGCGGCAGCTCAGTGCAGCAGCGGCAAGATGGCGCAGCCGCCGGGTGAGTGGGGCCCGCCGCCAAGGTGACCGCGGCTCCCTCCTTTCCTTCCCCTCCCTCCCTCGATCCCCTGTGACCGGGCTGTGTCTCTCTTTCTGTACCTCAGTTCTCCTCAAGGACATGAAGCTTATGGACGTGAAGCTGGGCCAGCTGCCCAGCTGGCTGGCCATGAGAGACTTCACCCCCGGCGGCATCTTGGGGGCCGTGCGAAGAGGTGAGGGGGGCGCTGAGGGGGACCCACCGCAGCCCCTCGTCCGGCGGGGAGTTGGAGGGTGTGAATCCCCTCTCCTGAGGGAGCGAGGCAGATGCACAAGAAGGACGTGGACCTCTGGAGTGGGTCCAGAGGAGGCCACAAAGATGATCCGAGGGTTGGAGCCCCTCTGCTGTGAGGACAGGCTGAGGGAGCTGGGTGGGTTCAGCCTGGAGAAGGCTCCGTGAAGAGCTTAGAGCCCCTTCCAGTCCCTAAAGGGGCTACAAGAAAGCTGGGGAGGGACTCTTGATCAGGGAGGGGAGACATAGGACATGGGGGAACAGTTTTAACCTGAAAGAGGGGAGATTTAGATTAGATTTTAGGAAGAAATTCTTCCCTCTGAGGGTGGTGAGACACTGGCCCAGCTTGCCCAGAGAAGCTGTGGATGCCCCATCCCTGGAGGGGTTCAAGGCCAGGCTGGATGTGGCTTTCAGCAACACAGGGAGGGGGGTGTCCCACCCTGGGAGGTGTCCCTGCCCAGGGGAGGGGGTTGGAACTCAATGATCTTTAAGGTCCCTTCCAACCCAGACTATTCTCTGATTCTATGAGTGCCTGCGCATCTCTGGCCGTGCTAGGGAGAACCTGACAGTACAGGGGCTGCTACAGGGCAATAAACAGGAAATATGGTGACCTTACTATTGAGCCTATTTGCTGGAAATCTTGAGGTTTCCCAACATCACAATAAATAAATTAAAAAATGTAACTGATCCCTAAAGGTTATAAGAAAGGACACAGGGTTTTTATAGATCACTTGGCTAAGGTTTTGACTGATGCCCGTGGCTATAGACACAGATAGGGCATTCAGGTAGGTTTAAACATTTAAAATTTCATGTCTATATAATGTATATGAAAGAATTAGGTAATTTCAAAGCAGCTTGAGTGCATGAAAGCCACAACAATGTTTCAGGAAAAACAATATGTGGCTTTCCCTCCCCCCTTTTTTTTTTTTTAAAGGCTTAGCACTGTTAACTTGAGTTCACCTTGTTGAACTAAGACACAGGCTGCCTTCTCTCAAACTCGTTTGAGACCCTCAGATGTTTCATTAGAAACAATTTCCTGAAGTTCTGTGAAACCAGGCTGCTGCTGACACAGAAAAATTCGCAACTCACCTGGCTTTTACAAAAACAACTTTTCTCCTACGCAGGTTATGACAGATACTACAATAAATATATTAATGTCAAGAAGGGGGGCCTCGGTGGGATTTCCATGGTGCTGGCTGGTTATGTTGTCATCAGCTACATCTGGAGCTACAGTCACGTGAGTAAGTAAAAGCTGAGTGCGTATAGTGCAGCGTGAAAGATTGCTTGGAGCAATAAAAACAATTCATTTGCTGCTGCTTTTAGAAATAAAACAAAAAACTGTACTAACTGTTGCTACTTGAATCCAAAACTTCTTTTAGCCACAGAGAACCTGAATGCTTTTAGGAAGTTATCAAATGGCCGCTATTTGCTTGGTCATGAAGAAAACTTGGATCTTGTTGCCTGTTTGACCTGACAATACTTAGAAAGTACATGCTGAGGTTCCTTTTAGAGTGCTTGCTTTCCTGTAGTTTCAGGAGTGGTGTTTTTTTTTCTTGTGACTTCAGTGACATTAACTTGCTTTACTTTGAATGACACAGAGCACGACCGCCACAGGAAGTACCACTGAAGCATGAAGGTGCAGCTCTTGAACAGACTGGGCTCCTGGAACAGTTACCCTGACAGAAGACATCAGAACTATTCATGTTAAAATCTGTACTATTATGACCAATAATAAAGTGCATACACTTTACATTTACTGAGCTGACAGTCTCATAACTGACTTGTTAATTGTACTGTGCAAATGAGTTTGTCTTCTGAGAGTTTCACCCCTCAAGGATAAGTTCAGAGATGGCTGGGAAAGCATCTGCTCCTTGGGTTGCATTGTGAATTGGGGAAACTATCACAATTTATTCCTATTTAACTGTTTGATAAAAAGCATTGCATTGCTTCTTAATAGCCATTATGTACAGGTTGGACAAGTAGCGAAAGGATATTCTATTTTAATTTTAGCTGAAAGGATATAGTATTTTGATTTGAAAGAACAGTATCTGAGCTTTAGGTGGCTTGTTGGTGTGACCACCTGTTTCTGGTTCTCATCCAGGGACTGTAGGTATTGGGCAGTTTCCCATCACTGCGGAGTGCTGCCTCCGAGGAGATGGGTTTGGCTTTAAGGAGGTCCATAACTCATTCTGTCTCTGAGATGCTAATGCTTCTTACCTCCAATAACGCTTTTCTATCAAAGCTCTACCCACTTTCATTCCTAAAAGCTGCAAAGTTACTCTGAACAGGTATAAGCTTAAAAGACCTTTAATGTAACAAGGTCTACGAAGTTAAGCAAAAGGAAAGCTTTGCTTCTTGACTTCAGTGCAGCGATGAGAAGTTTAACAGGAGACGTTGTGCATAAATGCAGCTTAAAGGAGCACGGGTGGGTTTGGCTTCAGCTGATGCCCTTCCTCCTGCACCCCTCTAAGCAAGTGAGTGTCCCCCCGTCACAACTCCCTTCCACAGCCTGTGACTGCAGTGGGGCACTGCAGGTACAACCCACCCTACCCTCTTCTGAGCAGCAGGGAGAAGGAAAACCCCTTGTTAAGGGATATGAAGAATCTCTAAAAAGTTACAGTGGTAAGAGGGAGGCTTTTGGTTTTGGAAAACATCTGTTGAGGTAGCAAAGAGCTGAGCTGGAGGGGGAAGGCAGCCCAACACCAATGTCCCAGTTCCCTCTCCATGTGCCCAGTTACACACCTAACACACCTCGAAGTGTGGCCACTGCTCAGCCTCTGGGGGCACAACACCTTATGAGAAGTGTCTGATGGTCTGTCACAGCCCAATCACACTCCAGACTTCTATTGTAGCTGACTCCAAATCTCCACAGTGAAATAACCGCAGTCATTCAAACCAACACAGGCTCTGGTCACTTCTCTTAATCTAGTCATATTCTCTTGTTCTTAAAAAATAAATTCACAGCCAGCTTTTTCCATCAGTACATTTCAATAAAAACAAAGTATAAAGCCAGTCAGCAAATGAGAGATGGGTTAGAATCAATAAGGCTCATATTGTAGGTGCAATTTTTTTTTTTTTTTAATTCACATTTTATCATTGGCCCTTTTGAAATAGTCTTCTGACAAAATGAATGGGTTTTGGCTGGCAAAAATTGCTCTGGGAAGAATGCTCTACCACTTCTAAAAGCAGTGTTCCATTAAGAATACACATCTCCACTTCTTGATCTTCTCTAGGCTACGGAAATACCTGCTCAGTGTGAGCTGGATGGCGGGGGGACCCTGAGCCAAGGCTCTTCTATTCCTACTCTTCAAGCCGTGTTTGTTTCCCTTTCACCAAAAGTGAGGAGGGAAACGAGCACAGCTGTGGCTTTCCTACCATCATTGTTCCTCCTCGTTTGGTTTAACCACCAGAGATGCCAATTTATTCTCCCCTTGATCGGTTCTCACCCAGAAGATTAATTTCTAACCTTCAGTCTAGCAAGAAGCACAGAAACAAAGCAAGTGGACGAGAGTTTCACAGCCTGATGCACATGATGCTTAAAGTCGGGCACCGGGACAAACTCACCAACAACAGGCTGGACCAGGGAACAGGACTTTGCTTTTTTTCTTTCTTTTTTATGAGCTACAGGACAGCAGAATCCCTGCTTCCTCACTGAAGGGAAGGCATTTCAAGTATTAGTTTTCCCAGTCAGTCTTCCTGCTTCCACAGGGAGGGCTGAAACGCTGCAGGTTCTCCAAAGAGAAGTGGCAGAAGGAAAATGACTTTAAAGAAACACTGGCGTGAGATGCGGTTACGTGGAGTGCTGCACCGGTGGGAGGGGGGTTGCGTATCTATTTGGTTTTTGATCTACCTTTCAGCAGGGCTCAATGAAAACAGGCGGAGGCCAAAATCTATTTTTAAAAAGGTTAAAACATAAAAAAAGAAAAAAAGTTGTGGACAATTACAAAAATGTTGCTTAGCAGCAGCCAGCCTCTGACCAGTTCTTTCAGTAATGGCATTAAAAAACAACCTGATTAATAGTTCAAGACATAGTGCTAGGCAGAAACCTTTGCTCAGTGTTAATAGCTCCCCTTGCGCTCTTCGTTCCGCTCTGTCACTGTCCACTGAGAAAGGCCAGATGTCCTTTGGTGCATCTGTTGGCATAATGACCTTTTTCACCACACTAAAAGAGAAAGAGAGAGAGAAATTATTACAGTTAAAGGGTTTTTCCCCCTCTGTCTGCCTTTGTTAATGTTACCAGCAACTGTTCTGATTTAGAAGCTTTTCCACGTACGGAAGAAGTGACATTTCGCAGACAAAGTGAAACACGGGTGTCACAAGGGACATGATTTATGGGTTATTTCTACTCCTTGGAGCAGAAGCTGCTCCTGTGCTGGGAGCAACCTGACGCCACGTTATTACAATGCACTACAAAGGAGAGAGCTCTCAGCACATTGCCACAAACAGCAAAGGGCTGTAAAACAAAAATTTCAACGTTTGAGGCTTCCAAGACTATTCCATGTGATCTGCACTACATCAGAGACACACAGGAACTCTCCTGATCTGCCATTCTGAATCAGACAGATCAAAGTGCATTTGAAGGAGAGATTCACGGCTTTGCAGCTTGAAGTGATTCAAGCCCAGAGAGAAAAGCCAGTATCTGGTGCGACAGCATTTCCCAGATATGTCATTTACTTGCAGCTAAAATAATAAGCAGCTATTAAAGGTTTTCAGTGAAATGGAATTCCGCTACTTAATAACCCTGTCCAGTCACAGTAATTTTACCCAAACAAGCACCAAAGGCGCAGAAGGTGGCATGTACAATGATGTCACTGTCAAAGCTGATGGGATGGGAAGGTTCTTTGCCCTTTTCTAGTGGCTACGGCTGGGGCTTTTGTGGAAAAATAGAGATGGAAACACAATTGCGTCAAAGTTTTACTGGTGCTCCTCAGTGAGCACCCAAGGTGAACAGCTCATTCCTTGGTTTGACAGCAACAAAGTGTACTTACAGCCAAAACACTGAACAGTCTTTGCATATTCAATTTCTGTTACTCACAAGGACCACCCAGGCCAACAGGGGAAAAGAAAATCTTTCTATAGCCACCAAGCGTAAGCCAATTAGCTCCTGAGATAAAACTGATATGAACTTGTTTTGAAATGTACAGTTCAGCAGTTTCCTTCAACTTTCGTGGAAGGGGTTCCTCTGTGCAATCTAGCACCCCCTTTTCCCTCCTCGTCCCTCCCCTCTGAATTACCTTGTAGCAGGTGACCTGCTCCAACGGCCGGGGTCCTCTGTTCCCAGTGTTGTTATTTTGAGACTGCATGACGCCGATGACTTGGGGTGTCCTCTGTTGGTTAGGAGAAGAGTTCTGACTCATTAAGTGCATCAAGGATAAAGACCTTTATGATTGCTTTTTTTTTTTAAGAAGGGAGAAGAGCACCCCATATATCAAATGATCAATTTTCCTCCAGATCTGTGTGTGGGTGCTCTGCCAGCTGGAGCATCAGAGAGAAGAAATCAAGCACTGAGGCTTACAAAGCCCAGAGATCCTGCTTTTCTCTGAAAGGCAGATTTAAAGAGCAGGTTTAGGCTGCGAAAATATCATTGTCATCACTGAGAGATGTCACACAGATGACAAAAACTGGCAGATTGCTGCACAACCACATACGATGTGCTTCTATGTAATGTGGGAGTGTTCTGTGACTAGATCTTCACGTAAAGCTGGAGCAATTGTAGGGCTTTCATCACTCTAACGGCACTCAGGGTTGCTCACTGCTTAATTCTTGCGCAGCACCCTCCCTTCCAGGCACTGCCCCAAGCAACAGAACATCACTGCTGGCCTCTGAGCTGGAGGACAAGGCTAACAACAGAAGGTTAACCAAGGCAAGAAGAGAAACAGGACCACGGTCCCAGGTCAAAGGCAGCAGCAGCCTGTTGTGATCAGAGGGTGGACATGAGAGGGCTGGGAGGAAGGGAGAGAAGGGTCAGTGCTTTGCAGTTTATTAGGATTTGTCTCCAAGTTTTTAATTACAAAAGAGTATCACACCCTGTTCTACAATGGTTTTCCCTCATTGAGTATTTCTCCAAGCCAGATCCAAGAGCCCAGGTGTCCAGTTCTGACCACTAGACAGTACACCCTCTTTTAAAGCACTGCAGGAAATGCCTTGAGGGTGGGCCTGTAGGGGAGGCAGGGAAATTGTGTACCTTTTGCTGTGTTTGTGTCGGTTGAGGCAGTGGTGGTTGCTCTGTGGTTCCCATTGGCAGTTCAAACCGAGGGCTAGTTTAGACGGAAACAAGAAAATTGATTCTCAAATCATATGCCCACATTTTACCTTCAGCTCAGTCAAGTAAACCCGAACAACAAAACAAACATTCAGAAAATTAAGTTCAGGTCACAGGAAACAGACCTCTCCCTCCCACTTCTCTTTGTATTCTGACGCTCAGTAATTACATATACAAAAAAGACAACCCAGTATGTAGTATATCCCTCTGCCTGTGAAGTCTTCTGGAATATAAACACCTGTGATCCCACTGCACTGATACCATTTGATCACCACTCCAGAGTCTTACTGGTAACTCCCTGAAGAGGCCCTGCCCCATACCCTCAAATCGGTACAAGAAACTAAACGTTGGCCAAATCTCCAAAGCCATTGGGAAGCACTGGAGCACCCTCGTTTGACACAACCCGAATTAGAAGGGAAACACAAGATTGCAGGACAAGCCTGGGAACATACTCACTGCATGAATTTACAGGTAGGTCCATCTGGACAGAATCCTACCAGGTAATTCACACAAATGACTCTCCGAGTATGGCGGTGTCTGCAGAGCGGACCTGCAACACAAAGCTCAGCAGTTCACATTCCATACAAACCCACTCCAGCACTCAGCAGTACCACGTAGACAAGCGTATCATGCAAAGAACAACACCCTACCCTTGATTTATAACCACAGAAGCTGCAGCCGCATAACATACATACCATGTTTGCAGAAGCCTCTGTCATACCAGGGACAGTCTTTGATCTTAGATTCCGGGTCAATGTGCAAGAATGGACATTCTTTGTTACTGCATTCCCCTGTACCAAAGGCAAACACACTTCTTAGTCAATTGTGCAGGTTCGAGATCAAATGACTCTCAAAAACATTACCTGGATCATGTAGCTCCCACAAAACTGTTACTGATATTTATAAGTTCAGGCACAACAGTCTTAGTGCCTGCCTTAACCTAGATGAAGAACACCAAGGACTCACCACTGGTGAGTAAAGTTCTATCAGACTGGATTATTTATGTGTGCTTTTAAAAATAATGCGGAAACTAAATTGGAAAGAGCAGTCATGATAACAAAAACCAAACATTTAGTGCACCAGAAGTGTGGAGAAACTACAAATTGCGCACTAACCTCAATCCAAGGAAACCTACAAGACTGTAAGTTTCTGACAGCAAGTTGCCTCATTATGTCCAGATCTCCAGAGCTGGAAAGCAAGTGCATAAAAGTTTTGCACTCCCATGCCCTCTGCTGCTCATCAACTCCCCAAAATAAGAGTCATGCAAAGACCAACTGCTCAGCCTACTCATCTCATACCCAAACCAGAACAAAAGGCATAAAACCCAATAAAAGCTTGAACTTCCACCCTCTTCCCCCAAGGGACTAGCTCTTGAGAGAGAAGACATCTACAATATGTCACAAATTTAGGGGGATAATCAGGCAAAGGACTAAGCAGATCTGAAAAAATTGCGATCTATCTATAACATCAGACAGAGAAGAACTGTGGTGCTCTGAAGACAGATGAGAGGGATGCACCAGGATCCTCTTCACCAGACTCCCACGCCAGCAAGGAACACTAAGCAGGAGCTACAACGCCCCTTACCGAATTTGGAGTAGAAGTAACACTCAGGCATCTTGGTCATGTCGTACTCGTGCAGAAACTCGCACTGGTCTCCCTTTTTGCACAGTCCTCGTAGCCAGTGTTTGCAAACAACAGTCTTTTCCCCGCTGATGTGTCGGAACGGGCACATGCCTCCTGCAGAAGGAGAAGGGGAAAAAAGCACAATTAAAATCGGTGGCAGAAGGTGGCCCAGGGCAACAGCAAAACTTCGTTCCCCTCTGCAAGAGGGGTTTCAGAATGCATCACTTTTTCTTAGGAATTTAGCCTTTAGTGGCAATGGCCATTTGGGACAAGTCTTATGTCACCCTCTAGTGTGCGAAGCAACCTAGTCTCCAGCTCTTAACTCTGGCAACCAAAAACTACAGCAATTAATACAGGCACATCCACAGTAAGGTCTGCTTGTGATAAGTTCGAGCTTCCCTTCACAGGCAGCTTTTCTTATTCACCTCCCAACTTCTCAAAAAATACCATTATTTCACAATTGCTGCAGTTATTCCATCATCCATCATTTTCATCCTCTATCTTGATTACCCCCTCATCTTTACAAAACCAAGAGTACAGCAGCCAGTGCTAGAAAATCTAGTTTCCTCCCTTCCTTCCTCAATGAGTACAATCGTATCAGAAATGTTACTTACCTTTTCCACAGGCCGCCTTTAAAAAAAATTCACAGACAGCTGCGCCTGATTCTGTAGAGAGAACAAAAAAAAACATAATTAATTTTAACAAAGTTTGGTGGCAACTTTTAAAATATTTCTTTCCCCACCAAGACAATCTGGTCCTCAACATCCAAAGAAAAGCAGCATTTTGGTTTGGGGAAATTACTTTCTCTGCGTAAGTTCCTTGTTCAAATTTGGCCCTCACAAATATCTTTATTCTTCTCAGGGGACACCGTGGGGAATTTGTAGATTTGGTGGTGTTTGTTTTGCTTTCAGATATTTAGGTTTAATTGACTGGTTTTTCCTCTGCTGTTATGTCAATCACATCAGTGAACCCTGTATTTACACTCCCAGGAACAACAATCTTGTAGGTTTTGACCAGAATAGCCTGAAAAAAACAAAAGCATCTCATCCCTTGCTGACCCTGACCAACAGGTACCACAACATTTGCGGGAATAAAAACAGAAGTTTAGTAGCCAGGTCAGAAAATTTCAGCAAACTACAATTCTCCCAACACTACCCATGTTAGATTATTAGACTGGAAGAAAAGGTTTAGAGTCCAGGCCACGGATATACCTAAAGATGAAGTCTCCCTGACATCAAAATGCCTCATCTATCAAAAGGGAATGAAAAAAAACTAATAAAGCACTGTGTGGGAAAATTATGTTTATTCACAATGCTGCCTCAACTTTCGTTTTCCAGCCTGCCTGGGCACTAGAATCATAGATTTGTCTGTGTTGGAAGGGACCTTTCAGATCATCGAGTCCAACCAACAACCCAACACTGACAAAACCACCACTAACCCATGTCCCTCAG
>JAHREE010150759.1:0-11472 GCA_033628505.1 Tringa tobata | reverse complement strand
GGTTTTTTTTGTCAGAGTTGGCTTGATGGTTGGACTAGATGATCTTGAAGGTCCCTTCCAATCTAGATGATTCTATGTTTAGTTTGGAGAAGAGGAGGCTGAGGGGAGACCTCATTGCCTTTTATAACTCCCTGAAAGGAGGTTGCAGAGAGGTGGGTGTTGGCCTCTTCTCCCGAGGGACTAATGACAGGACCAGAGAAAATGGTCTGAAGTTGTGGCAGGGGAGGATTAGATTAGATATTAGGAAGAATTACTTTACTGGGAGAGTGGTCAGGCACTAGAGCAGCCTGCCCAGGGAGGTGGAGGTATTTAAAAAATGTGTAGACATGGCACTCGAGGGCATGCTCTAGTGCCCAAGATTGTTGGTTTGTGTTTTGTGTGTTTGTTTTTTTGGGTTTTTGTGGTTGGACTTGATCTTCCAGCCGTGAAGATTCTGAGATCCTGTCTGGTCCTGTCAGACCAGACCAAGTTCAGGAGACCAGCACGCACCCAGTTGCACTCAATGTTTGAGATAGTCTACAGTGTTTAACCCAGTCTGCATAATATAGTAATTTTAATGAATGATTCATTGTACTTCTGACCATATTTCTTCCTGAGAAATCTGAAATCTAAAGTCCAAATATAAAGCAGTGAGGACAAGTGCCAATTCTTTGTTTTGTTCACCATCTTTTTTCAATTCTCTCTCCCCTCAGGGCTCTCCAGGAACTTCAAAATGTAGAAGTGCCAATTGCAACAACAGCTAAACTGATTAACAAAGTCCTAGAGCACTTACTGGAGAATCATGGGCAGTGTGGCCTTGCCTTGAAACCAATAGAGGCTGTTGAACCCATCCCGTCGCGGCATTCTTGGTTAGCGCAATTCTGCTACATAGCAGTATAATGCAGGATTTTACATAATGAGGCCAGAACTTGACAGAAAAAAACTTCCATGTGGCTCAAACAACAAGGTGACCAATGCTCCCTGTCCCAGAAGGTAATTTTAAATTGGAGTATATTTTAAATTCTGCACTAGTACAAAGATGTTTAGTTTCTAGTAAGTTTGTCAGTAGTTGAAGTGCTTTGTTACTTATTTCTGATTAAAATCGATTAAATAGAATGTGAGTTTTCATTGTGTTTTTTTCCTTCTTTTTAGGGAAGAGTAGTTACCGCCTTCTCGTCTTCTCTTTGGTTTTACAGGAGGAGTAGACAGGCCAGTAGAGAGAGAATTGGTTCTCTGAGGTTCTATATCCTACTGACAGGGTAAAAATTAAACAGTATCTGTTTCACTTACAGGGAAGTCAACTTCAAAAGAACAGAGGTTGCTAAAACCAAGTAAATCAGTCAGTTATTTTGAACCAACCTTTTTATTAAGCTGAAAAGTAATATACACAGTTAGGTGTATATATATATACACATAAGGTTTCCTCCCAAAATACATGATAATTCTGCTCAGGCTGGAACTTAAGCATTTGCTTCTACAGGCTTCAGTACGCGGACCTTCTGGCAAGCCACCGCTTTTGTATACTTAAATAGTCATGACTTTGGAGCAGCTTCTGCACAGGAACTTCATCTTCACGTGCTCCCTTTTCCAGCCATGACTTTCAGGCACCGTGGGCAGAGAGTGCTTGAGGAATCAGAAGTGTATCTCCTGCAGCGAGGGCATTTTGCTTTGGCAATGGGTAGGGCGATAACTTTATACGAAGAGTCTTCACGGATATACCCACCTGTTAAAGCAAGCATTTTTACCACAGAGATGGTGGAGGTGTAATTGGCAAACTCAACTCTACATATGAAGCGAAAAACAAACTCTGCTGGAGTGCAGAGAAGAACCAGCTGCTTAGTGGAGTAGCCTGCCTGGAATAGTTCTCTTACCTTCCAAGTTAATCAGAAAGGTCCCTTTGATGATGTTTGCATCTGCAGGTGTTTCTTTAGGTAGCTTTCTGTGCGAAGGGCCAAGCAGAAATGGAACTGAGAAAGGGAAGGTGGGTCCTGAGGGGATGGCACCTCGTGAAGGCAGGGCTGTGTGTCCCTGAGCCCTCTGGTCCGCAGCAGTAGAAGCGTGCAAACTGGATTCAAACAAGCAGCGTGAAGAAGGCTTTTAAACTGCTTTGTACTTGTAGAAAATGCAGTCGAGTGCTGGAAGATGGGGATGAACCTCTCATCTGTTGTAGATACGGTAAAACAGATCGCAGAACGCTAGATTTGTTAGACTAGAATCCATTCCATTGAAAGAGGAAAGAGAGGTTTCTTGAATATTCTTAGGTTCCCTGGCCACTGTTGGGAATTGTCATAGGAGAAAGGAAAAAAAAATAAAAGAAATTCTTTTCTCCGCTGCTCTCCTAGAGCTTCTCTAATACTGGAAAATGTTATCCTACATTCAGATGACATTAAACTTGAAATTAGCACTCCTTAGATCTGTGCAATGTAATACCTTGCTATGGAACAGGTGGTTCCTTTGAGATCGTTAATGACTTACTCCATTATAATGAAATGGAGTAAAAAAATCAATCTTTCTAGCACAAACAGATTTTTTCTTTGAAGAATGACTGTAGTCCCTGGAGACATGTCTCAGCAGAGTACGTTACAGTGGTGCGTACGCTGAAACGAAGCCCTGGAAATAGCCCTGAAATCACAGTGGGTTTCATCGTTGCGGAGACATATTCCCCCATGTGCGCCTATGTTTGTCAGACAGTAGCAGAGACGTTGCCACGTCAGAAGAACTTAAGAGTTTTGTAACTCTCAAGAAATAGTAGCTTTAAAATAGTCTACCTGGGCTCTTTAAGAATCTGTAGTTTATGTTTAAACCAGGTTTTGAATAATGTACTAACTTGTTCTTTTACTTGTTTTTTTTTGTTTCACATAAGGAAGCATGTTTTCTCATTAGGTCTATAGATCATCTGAGATGCATCATTAATGCTCATGTTCAGCATGGTAAGTATGAAATATTATTAAAAATTGTCTTTGTTCATATTATAAAACAAAAGAATAAATGACTGTGTGTCAGCTGGTATAAATGTATGCAGTTCGTAGCAGCGATGGACGTTTTGTCTAAAAAAATAATCCCAAAACTTTCTATTGACATTGAAGCTTTTGTTTTTCATGTTGCAACTCGGTTTCCATTAGAAACAGGAAAATAAGTGTGTTAGATAAAGTTAATGTATTTAACTAAAACCATTTTAAAATAAAATTGCTCTGATTTTGTTTTTATTTGTATTTAAGTAGTGGCACATGCTTATTGCAGTCAATTACTTTTAATGTGTTTCTTGATACTCTGTTTTAGTGAAGGTGATGGCAGTTGTCCTTTTTGTAGGCGATGTCCGCAAATAAGCGCACTCTGCCTAAAGTAGAATCTTAAACCTTCCTGCTGACACCAGCCTTTCTGTGCACCTACAGCGCTTAACCCACTCTGCGTAATGTAATAATTTTAGCAAATGACTCATTGTACTTCTGACTGTATTATTCCTAAGAAATCTGAAATCTAAAGACCAGGTACAAAGCAGCAAGGTGACTGCCAGTTCCTTCTTGCTTTATTCACCCTTTTTTCAGTTCCACCCCTCCCACCCTCATCTGCCCCTAGTTAAGGGAACGCTGGCCCTTGGCTTTTCACTCCGTACCTGTAAAATCTCTTTTCTACTCACTGGGAGTTTACAAATTTGTGATTGTTCTAGGTATCGCCCTGATGATGTGGAATACGTTCATAGTAAAAAGGCTTTCTTCTGCTACCTATCTAATGGACAAGGTGAGTGCAAGTCTTGTGATGGTGTTTTTGATGATGAATTACTATTTTTGTTTTTCTAAACTAAGTTTGGAATATCCGATTCAAGCATCAAAAACAAACCCTGCTTAATTTGGTTTATTATGTAGCTAATTTGGAATTGATGAAGGAGCGTATTGTTTAAAATACCAAATCCGTGGAATTTTCAGCTCTAGGCAGCTTTAATCGCTGATTAGTGCTGGCTAATGTGCCCTGGAGACTTGTGCATGGTGTTAGCTTGTAATTGCTAAATAAAAATATTTGTGAAGCAGTTTGAAACGGTGTATGTGTGAGTATATAAAATGTTTCATTAGAAAACAATAAAAAAGTGTTTTCTCTGTGCCAGTTTCCACTTAAGTTATTGCCCTGAAACTTTCAAGTTCCCACAAGCAGCAGCTTTTCCAAATGTTCTGGTCCCAGTTCTGCATTTATGGGCTCTTATTTTGCAAAATGCAGAACACTTTGTGGACGTTGTTGAGCATTTTAAACTGTTGCTACCGCTGTAAATCAGCTACTGCTCCAGGATGCAGCTTGTTTGCTGTGGGCTTTAGCAGTCTTTTGTCCCTGATAAACCTCAGGTTTTCGTGCGTATAAACACGCAGTGGATCTGTTTACTCAAGACACTTCTGTGTAGGGCTGGAGGGCAGTTCAGGAGAAGTTACTGCCAGTAAGGGATAGATCTGTTTAAATTGGGTGAGGGGAATCTGCCTGTTGCTTTCCTGGATGTGGAACAGCAACCAAGCATTTCTCAGCGTAAAAGTCCAGATGCAAAAGCAAGAAGTGTTGACAGTGATTAAAACAAAAAAAACAAAACCTCAAAAATTTGCTGTCGTCTTTTGTCCTTCTCCTTTGCTCCTCTCATTTTCTGCTTTTTTTTTTTTTGTTTGTTTAGCTTTGTAAGAATTGGAGAATATCATCTTCCTCATTCCTTTCAGCAAATAGCCTCAGGTGTAAACACTTGTAGTCAGTGTTTCTTCTGCAAAAACTCTTTTCCAGTTTTTCTGCGTGCCTTTATGTAGATCCACCACCACTGCTGCTTCCTAGACTAACACAGGCAGAAGAAGAGATAAAAGGTTTTTTTAACTGTTTTTGCACACATCTGCTACCTCAAACAAATACTGTGTCATAACAAATGTTGCTAACTTGTAATAGTTATTTTATATGTTTGAAAGCTGGGTATTAGTCCTCAGGGTTTCTGTTATAGAAGCAGTAGCACAACTGATCTCCCAGCAGCTTCCAGAAAAATACGGTTTCCAAATCTGTTGGCACTTAATCAATCCCAAAAGTGACCGCTGAAACTTGTCTTGATTTCAGACTTTGAAATAGCATCATGGATCACATGAATTCGAGTTTAAGTAATCCTGTAGTTCAGGACCCTGGAATCTCACTTCAGTTGTTGTTTAGACTCTGCCATAATGTTGTGATGTTGTAATAATTACTTTTTGTGCTGTGGAAGAGAGAACTTCCACTGATGTGTACGTGCTTCATCATGTGCAGCATGTTATTCCACTTGTAGAAATTGGACCTCATAGTAATATTCCTAAAAGGAGGTGATAGAGCTGTCTCTTCTGAAGAATTCAGATAGGCAAAGCATGGAAACTGTGTAATAACGTTCTCATTAATCTTCTCTACCTCAATGAATGTGCTGGAGCATTTACTCTTCCTTTCCTCTCCCCTTGGTCCCCATTTTTTTCTAATATCACGTTGGTGTTATAGCTCAAGTTCTGTATTATAGAAAGCACTGGGAATTTTTAGCTGCCTTTGAGATTTGAGTGAGGACCCTGGACCCTTATTTCTAATCCTAGACTTTAAGAAGGATAAACTAATTATTGATATGAGCCATGTGTGAATTGCATGATCTGTATCAAATCTTTCACTGAAAGCAGGCTATGAAACATGTTGTGTTATGTAGCTGTAATGAACTACTTTTTCATTTTATTTTAGGAAAATAGTAGTAAAGGGTTAAAACATGGGATAACAGATACCTTAGCATGAGAATTATGTAATTGTGCTGAAATATATAATTTTTTTTTTAAACAGGTTGGAAAAGCTCCAAAGGACAGATTATGCAGACGGGCAAGTAATACTACCTTTGTCTAAATGGGAAGAAATAAATAAAAATGTCTTGATTTCAGTATTAGTTTGTTATTTTGAAAGTTTGAGAAAAAGTCAAAATACATCCCTAGAGTAAATGTTATGAATTTTAAGAAACGTAAACTAATCTGTATCTGACAGCAAATTAGAACGGTAGTATAACTTTGAATATTATAGAAGATAGACTTGAGACTATAACACGACAAATTACTGTTATTTTTCATGCATAATTTCATTAGTTAATTTTTTTTTTTGGAAAACGACTGGTACGCTCAGAAAATTAAATTTACTAGGTGTGATTACTTGAGGAATTTAGTCTTCTTTAGAGATACAGTGCTGTAAATTGCTATTTTCCCCCCTGTTATTTCTAATTCTTTGTTGTACTTCAGTGAGTATTTGTTTACCTTTAAATATAATAGGTTAATAAACTGAGCTTAAATGTGTTTTATGTCAATGCCTATCTTCTCAAACATACAGAGCTAATAAACGCCTGTTTCAATTCTAACTGGAACAATTTAAATCATCCTGTTTGTCAACAGGATGTAGGTATGGGTGACACAGCAATGACAGCGTTTCTTGGCTGCTGTTCAGATCTTCTGCAAACATTGCTAGAGGTAAACTTCTGCTTTCCCCATAGAAAGTAAGGAACTAATTGGTTCAAAATTAATCTTAAGGAACATGGTTGTACTGATCTCTGTACCATTCAGTTCAGACAAGTATTAATGAACTTCTAGACAACGTGAAATTTTTGTTTCACTGCAGAGAGCATCCGATAATCGGTGTCTTGTCCACAAAAGGCTACTGTTGGCGCCTTTTGTGCGTGACTGCTGTTGTGTGTTCCCCGGGCAGGCTGACGTCAGCAGCGACGAAATGCAGGCCCCCGTCCTGGATACAGAGGACGCCTGGGTGTCGGTGGAGGGACCGGTGTCGATAGTGGAGCTCGCCCTGGAGCAGAAGCGCATCCACTACCCGCTCGTGGAACACCGGTTCGTGCTGTGCACCATCCTCTACGCCATCATGAGGTTTTCGATGAAGAGCGTGAAGCCGCTTTCGCTCTTTGACAGCAAGGTGTGTCTTCTGAAAGCTTACATCTTCACATTGCTGTCCTTCCTCGGGGCGCCTATTACCTATGCCAGCTTTCACTCTTTAAAAACTTTGTGCATAATATCATGAAAGACATTTAGTCCACTGTGGTGCATTAATGAAGTTGTCACCAGCACCCAAAGTCGGTGCATTTCCTTATAAATAACCGATTCGTAGTGACCTCAGTTGGATGAAAATCAGCTCCTTAATAATTAGCTGGCCTGAAAGTACTACTTGGTAAGAACTCTGGAGGACAGATTTTTCTAGCTGCTTTGAGAAGTGCCAGATCAGATAAAACATAAGTATTTAAGGTCAGAAATGTTATGTTAGTGTCACTGTTAGATCCTTTATTGCTGATGATTATTCGAGAATTCCGAGCACCTTGAAGAGAATAAACAGCGTGTCGTTTAATGTAATGTAACTTGTAGTGTAATTTAATGCATATAAACCGCTTAAAAAAAAAAAAAAGAAAAGAAAACAGAAAATACAGGTCACTGCATTTCACATGAAGTATATCCCCAATCAGAGCTTGACCTTGGTACAAAGTAAGTAGT
The DNA here is from genome assembly GCA_033628505.1 of Tringa tobata. Taxonomy (NCBI): domain Eukaryota; kingdom Metazoa; phylum Chordata; class Aves; order Charadriiformes; family Scolopacidae; genus Tringa; species Tringa tobata. The sequence continues at coordinate 4,009 of JAHREE010150759.1, read as the reverse complement.
ACAAACTGAGCTTTCCTCCTCCTGTCTCTACTGTGCTACAATTTTAAAAAACCTTGAACAGAAAGTACTGAGGTAAACTGTCACTTAATTCCTGTGGGGGAGAAAATGATTTAGTCCCATGCAGATTTAGTAGGCTTCTTAGTATTGGATGAAAATAGATTATTTTCATTCCCCTGTATCTTTGAGGCCTATCTGTCTTCTCAATTTTAGGGCAAAAATGCATTTTTCAAAGACCTTACTTCAATTCAGCTGCTACCTAGTGGGGACATGGATCCAAATGTGTTATCCATACGACAACAGGTAGGTGTCAGTTTTATACTGAAGGTTCTTAAACTTCCAACGTTTCAAATAATACTGAAGTAACCTGCAATTTTTGCTTCCAAGTTCTTGGTCAAAGTTGTGAGTTCAGCGGTTCAAGCACTATGTTCATCACAAAAGGCCAAAGAAGTCTCAGAAGAGGAATTGTTTCCTTTTGAAAAGGGGAAGAATTGGCCAACTTTGGCTGCGGACCTGGCTCGGTATCTTCAAATCGCTGAGGATGTGGTCAAAAGGCATTATGTCTGTGAACTGTATAGTTATGGGATGGATCATCTTGGTGAAGAGGTAATAACAGCTTTTAAAGATTTTAATTCAGTACAGCATTGTGTAGGTATTTTGCTAAAATTAGTTTTTCACTTACTTTAGATGCATGGAAGGGCTAGGGGAGTATTACCAGGCTCAAAAAATGCCCAGGCTGAAAAAGTCAGAGGCTGGAAAAGTATTTTACCAGTAATTACCTTCATTTTCCCTTCTTCCCAACAAGAATCAGAATGTAGCAACTAGTGAAAACATGGCAGGCCGTTATTCTACTGGTCTAAACCAGTACAGCCTTCTTCATTTTACTGTATTTGATAATTTCAGGAATCTCTTCTTTTAGGAAAATTTGACTAGTCCTTGGACAAGAAGATCCTTCCCTTTCTCGAGGGGAAAAGCAAAGGAGATTATATGGAAGTTAGAAATATGTTGCTGAGCTGTAAAACGGGTCTGGGCTGATGCTAATCACTGTGTAAAGTACAGAGTAATTCTCTGCTTTTGTTCACTCTTCTGAAGCTTTTAATAATGTGCGTTATTACAGTAACAGGTCACACAAGAAACAGTCTCAACACTATTTGTCCTTTTAATATCGAGAAGCTTCTTTTGATACAGCTTTTCAAGCCTCCAGGTAGATGAGCCGTGCCATGCGGGAATGATTTCTAGTTCCTTCTCTATTTCTGTTTCCAGGCCTTTCTCCAGGTGAGTGACAAAGAAGTGCTGGCATCGCAGCTGCTCATCCTGGCCGGACAGAGGCTGGCCTTCGCTTTACTACACGTGCAGACGAAGGAGGGGATGGAACTCCTGGCTCGGCTGCCTCCCACGCTCTGTACTTGGCTCAAAGCGATGGTAAGTTAAGCTTGATTTAGGAAAACAGGTTGATTTTCGGAGGCTTCTGTTCACCAAGAGAGAGATTACATCTGAATGGCCCTTTCTTACTAATGGAAACAAGAATTTGTTTTCATTTTCCTGGTGCTGGTTTTGTTTCTTGAAGCGTGAAAGAGTTGCATGGCTCAAAGCTTCAGCTTAATTGGGTTAATTAACCTTAATAATGCATGCTTTACAAGTTCAGGAGGGTTTATATGCGGATGGTCATCTGTGAAATTACTCTAATGCTGTGTTTGTTCTTTCGTACAGGACCCCCAGGAACTTCAAAACGTAGAAGTGCCAATTGCAACAACAGCTAAACTAATTAACAAAGTCCTAGAGCGCTTACCGGAGAACCACGGGCAGTATGGCCTTGCCTTGAACCTGATAGAGGCTGTGGAAGCCATCTCGTCGTGACAGTGGTGGTGAGCCCGGTGCTGCTACGTAGAGGTAGAACGCGTGATTTTACACAGTGAGGCTCAACTTTACAGAGAGAAATTTCCATGTGGCTCATGTTAAACAGTGAAAAGAACAATGTTCCCCATCCCAGAATTTCAGGCGGTAATTTGAAATTGGAGTATATTTTAAATTCTGCACTAGTACAAAGATGTTTAGTTTCTAGTACACTTGTCAGTAGCTGAAATGCTTTGTTATTTATTTCTGACTTGAGCGCTTTTTGCGGTAGTCTAAATTGGGTATATTTGACAGCAGTTTTAGTCTATTTACAAAATCACATCTTGTGAAATTCTGTATCTCATGCTGGCAGTAACTGCTGCACTTCCAGTGTTCCATGTACGATTTGTTTTTCAAAACAAGCTGTAGAATGACACCTGAGGAAGAGCTTCAGTCTCTGAAGTTATCGTGTGAAGCCAGTGCTGCTTTTTCAGAGGCTGGAGCTGGTGTAACTGCGTCACACGTGACAGTGACGACTGCAGGAGGTGAGGGATGAAACGTGCTGGGGCCGTACGCAAAGGGGAGAACAGCCCATGTTAGGAACAGCTGGGGAAGGAGAATTTGATTCTCCAGACACAAATAGGAGATCCAGATCTCCCGGTATTGTCTCTAGTGGGCTTCAGCTAAAACTGGATTTGCATCTCCCTCTATTATTATTAAGCGCCGCTGAGTTTAAGTAGGTCAAGGAATGTCTTATTGTAAGATTGTTCCCCCATCTTATCACGGTAGGAGATGTAGCATGCTATAAATCTCTGCACATGTTAACTTGTAGTCAAAAACTGCTTAAGTAGTTGACCCAACTTCACTGAGGATCCATAGTACTGGGTACTTTAGCCTTAAAAACCACACTTTTATTTATGGTACCTACAGGGAATCATACAGTGAGTATCTTTCACTATCAGAGTGGTATTAAACATGATTATCTTGCATCAGTTAGTACTGTTTACTTTCTACCTAAAGGAAGCCAGGAGAGAAAAATGAAATTGTGTGAACTTTTTTTTGGTCTTGAAGTCAGCTGAAATTACTAGCTCCATCCTGTAACCTCCTCCTCTTGCATTATATGTAAGAAACATTCATTGTATTCTGCCTTGCTGGAGACAGAATTTGGTCTTACCTTTCTGAAGTATGTGCTGCTGTCATCTCAGGTGGCTTGACTGCCTGGCCTGGCAGCACTTCGGACTTCTGCAGAAATGAGGATGCCAGGGATTTGGTCATTGTGGAAACTGAGGAAACCCAGAAATGTTTCTTAGTTGTATTACATTCCTGTATCCTGATACAGCTATGTAAGGGATTTTACTGTAACTGAGTATCATGTTGGAGCTGACACACTACACCAATCAAATCTGTAATGTATTGTAAGTAATACTCTGTATATAGTGCTATTTTGTGTCTAATTTGCTGTGGATTTGTGTAAATTGATTAAATAAAATTTGAGGTTTCACTGGTTTTTTTCCTTCTTTTTAGGGAATAGTAGTTACCACCTTTTCTTCTCCTTCAGTTTCACAAGAGGAGTAGGCGTTCCGGTGGGGAGAGAACCTGTTCTCCAGGGTTCAGCAGAACTACCTGCTGACAGGATAACAATTAGACACTATCTGTTTCACTTGTAGGGGAGTCAGCTTCAAAAGAACTCAGGTTCCTAACACCAAGTAAATTGGTCACTTATTTTGAACCAACCTTTTCATTAAGCTGCAAAGTGATGTACACAGTTAGGTATATAAGCATAAGATTTCCCCCCGACTTCAAGAGAATGGAGGATGGGGGAGCAGCATCTCATGAAGTTTAGTAAATGGAAATGCCCAGTCCTGCCCAGGGGGAGGAATAGCCCCCAGGCACCAGTACAGACTGAGGGCCAACTGGCTGGGAAGCAGCTTGGGAGAGAAGGGCTCCTGATGGACAAGCAGCTGACCACAGGCCAGCAGCGTCCTGCGTGAGGCTGAGCGGTGCCAGCTGGGTGCCCCTGCCTTGCTACCCAGCCCTGGTGAGACACAGCTGCAGTGCTGGCTCCAGTCCAAACTCTCCAGTGAAGGAGAGATGTGAACTTACAGCCTGAGTCCAGCAAAGGGCCAAAAAGATGATGAAGCACTGGAGGGCCTCTTGAAGGAGGAGAGGCTGGGAGCTG
>JAHREE010150757.1:0-10652 GCA_033628505.1 Tringa tobata | reverse complement strand
GAGGAGAGGAAGGGAGAGGCGAGGATTCATGTCAGGGTCATTCACAATGCAGGAGACAAACACAACAAACTCCTCCCTGTTCAGTGATTCATTCTATGATGGAAGGCATGCGAGAGACAGCCGCTCTTGTGAATCACATACTTTTCCAGCTGGCTTTTTTGCACTGTTTGGGTGGGGTGTTTGGCCCTACAGGCTCCTCAGGCCTCCCTTCCCCTCAGGTAACACCCCACTGCCCCAGCACAGTCTCCTCCATGGCTGCCGAGCGACCCCTGCTGCCTCCCCCCCTGCCCTCCCTTCTCTCCCTGCTGTTTCTCACTCTTTTTCTGCCTCTCCGCTGTTTTCTGCCCCTTCTCAAACACGTTTTCACAGCAGCGGCACCACACGCTCCCCTGAGGGGCTGCGGCTGCCATGGAACCGGCTGAAACCGACCGGAACCAGCCGTGCCCCGCCCGGGGCAGGCCCTCAGCTCCCCTCACAGAGGCCTCCTGAGGCCCACAGGGCCGGCAGCTGGGCTCATACACCCTGTGCACGCTCGCACAGGCTTCATTCTTCCTGCTTGGGAGGCTTTGGGGGTTCCCCGTGCCGTCCCTCACCCGTGGGACACATGCAGGGTCTGCCAGCCATTTCTCCTGCCGCCCACAGGCCTTCGGCTGGAAGCTCTGTCAGCAGAGACCGGAGGAGACGAGGCTCTGAACTCTGGAAACTTCTGAGGTACGGGGCTGGAAGGAAAGGGCAGCCATTTTCTGGAGCTGCTTTTCACACATTGTCATTGATAAATGGTTGTTAATCCTTTCGCTCCCCTCTTCCTACCCCACACATTTACCTGAGGCCCGACAGAACCCTCTGTGTTCCCTCTCTGGGAAGATCCCAACTAGGCCTTGTGTTATGGGTTGAGGAACCCACAACCATTTATTGTCATTTAGACCATTATTCTCTCACCCTATGACCCCTCCCCAACCAGGAAGGGGAATTGGGGGAAAAAAACAAGGAAACCCAATGGTTGAAATACAAACAGATTTAATAGAATAGGACTACATATTTAACATTATTTACACTAAAGAAACAATATTGATCCTGATATTGATATAAAATACACCAGGACTATCCCCAGGCCGTTCTATCCCAGGAAGCTGGTCCCTCCCAGCAGGGACAGCCCATGTGGCACCCTGTGAGCGCTGGGGCTTCGGGAGGAAGGGAAGGGCTCAGGGCTCCGGCACCGGGGCAAGGAGTTCTCAGGGTGGCAGCCACCACGGGAGAGAGAGAGAACTCCTCAGCAAACTTCCTAATTTATATTGAGTGTGAAATAGTCCTGTTGGCAGCTTGGGTCAAGTGCCCATGGACTCGCTCCTCCTCATCCCTGTACCTGGTGAGCTCCAAAACACTGAGACCTTGAATCCCACATACCATAGCTGGCTATAAAGTAAATATATTCACCAGTTCAGACATTAGAATCTTCTAAAAATTCAGTTTTCCTGAGCATTAGAGGAGACTTCACTGCAAAGTAAAATTACTGAAAAAGAAATTAGTCCTGTGTCACTCAAACCAGGACACTGTGTCACTGTTAGGTACCATCGCCATTTTGCTGTTTGAGGTGATTTCTGTCCTCTCATTCCTCTTTTCTTTGTTATCCCTGAAAGGATGAGGTTTCCAGCCTCCTCCTCGGATCCAGCCTTCTTGGTGCTCGTTTGCACCTCTGGACACATGCTTCCTCTTGCTGGTGAGTGCAATCGGATGCTTCTCATTGCTTTTGAAAACTGAAATCAACAGTGCTACTGAGTTATGCGTAACAGCAGTTGCTCATCACCCTGAGGGGAATTGGCATTTTGGCATCAGTAATTCTACTCTCTGGTCCAGCGTTAAGTCCACCAACACAAGAGCCTATTGTCAGATGTTGTGTGAAGTAATTCGTTTAGTTTTGCTGTTGATTTTTCTCCATCTTCTCCTCCTCATTAGCGTCTAAAACATACACAGATCAGTATCAGTTAGGAGAGACTGTTATTCTTATCACTACCTTCTTGCCTCATGTTCTTCTCAGGGCATGTATCAAACCCACCACATGTTGTACCCAGAGTTTTTCTTTCTGCAAACAGCAGCAGCAATATTTTTTTTAAATCTACTCCCCTCTCAGGAGTAACCCAAGAGGGTCAGAGGATTTGTTGTGCAATAGAGAACCTCTGAAGAGTAAAACAAAGACTGCAGTTAGGAGACAGCTCTTGCAGAAAGAAGGTGGAGGTGTCACCTCACTGAAGAGTGTCCACAGGTTGAGCTCAGAGGAACTGTTCCTAAATGTATTTAACCTGAAATTTGCTAAGTTTAGTTAGTTTGATAGAACAAAAAATCACCTTTCCTCACCACAACAGCTGCACTCTTGCTCTTCTTGCCTTGTCTTGTCTTGTCATTTCTTTAATGTGTTGTCTTGTCATTTCTTTAATATCTACATTTTCCATTTGGGTGCAATAAAATTTTCCACTTCATTTTCTAAACCTTCCAGGTTCCTGTCCATTTCACTGCCAGGGGAGATGGGGTGGCACTTTCCTAACCCACGTAGAAACAGCCAAATAATGAGATAGTAATTTGAAGTTTGTTGTAATTTTGACATCGTAAATAGCAATAGCTTTTTAATTCTAGTCTGGAATGACATCCATTCTCCTAAGGAAAAACTTAGGTGAATGGTGTATTGAGGTTTATCTCTGACACGGCAGATGCCGTGTAGAGTGCCCAAGAGTCCATGCAGCAGCCTTGGCCCAGCCCCTTCCTTGGCTGAATTCCTTGAATTAACCCCACTCAAATTTCTGTGAGCGGTCAGCTTTCCTGCAGGGATGTGTCCCATGATTTGAGACATTCTCACTCAGGGAGCAACCCTCCTAGCCTGAGCTGGGGGTGAAGGAGGGAGGCAAGGCCCCTTTGCTGCTCTGCAAGTGTGTTTGGAAGGTGCATGAAAGGAGTAGAAATGAGGGTCAGTGAATTCTGCCATGGAGGGACATTGAGGAAAGAGAATGTCCTTGACCAGCACCTGTCCTGTCTGTGTTCTCCCCCACCTTGTGGCTGCCGCTGTGATTCCCCTAAAAGACGTTCTAGATTTCTTTTCTGGTCAGGGCTTTGTGGGCATCCCCAGGGATTTGAAGCAGATGCCAGGAGAGAGGTTCTGAAAAGTCTTGTCTGCACGTGCAGCCGGGGCACACCTTTTGCTGCCCAGCCTTGCAGAGAGCCCTCTGCTGTGCGGGACTGTGCAGTGCGTGCCTTCCTCAGCTGCTCCTGAAGATCTGAATTGTTGGCTGTAGACTGAGAGGTGAGAGACAAGAGGAAAGGAAGACCAGGCAGAGCCATTTTAAAATGCTGTTTGTGAGACTTGGCACCCAAAGGGAGTGACAATAAGCAAGGTAATCTGGCCCCAAAAACAGCTCTCATGCTTTACCGTGGAGGAGTCTACATAAACAAATAGAAGTGCATTTAAATTTGGGGCTCAGATATGGGGCAAGCACCATGGCGTGGTATAGCCCTAAATTAGACTCATACACGGTCTTTTCCTTCCACTCCTGGAGTCTGGGGTCCAATGGTTCAAAGGAATCTTTATGTTCTTCCTCTCTTTTTCCATCTATCTCCATTTCAAAAAGTGGTTGGGCAAAATAAGGGAGAAATTTTGTCATCTGCTGTGTCTTCAAAGGCCCTTTGGAATGCCCACCTGAGGGTGAGTTTGGCTCCTGGGCACAGTGCCTCCAGGCTTTTCAGGAGAAAGGGCCTGGTGATGGCTGCCGTGGCTACCCGACTCTGCTTCACCTTCCTCTCTTGAACCTGAAAGAGACGGTGTTTGCCCAGAGATCATGTCCCATGGTCAGGGGACTCCCCTCACAATCTCAGCACATCGGTGACAGCTTCCCCTCACATGTCCTGTGAACAGTGGTCTTGTCAGTAGGAGCTGGCCACGTCACCCCCTTCCTCTCCTCCCACCATCCTTCAGTGTTGTCCCACCATCAGAGGGGCTTCTGTCCTTCCTGTGTGTTCCTGGTGCTGGACCAGGAGACCCTCCACATGGGGAAATCTCCAGGGTGAGGACATGCAACAGCACAAGGCCTTCACCCGCTGCCTCTGATGAAGCTCCGCAGGCGTGTGGCCTTAGAGATTGTGCCTGTGGGTTAAATGGGGCTGAAACAGGATTTTATCTGCCAGATTCTTGTCTCACCAAACCTCATCCATCAGCACCACGAGACAGCTCACTTCTGACTCTATTTCCTTTGCTTTCCCATTCTCTCTCTTACTTTTTTGCTTTCTCTCTCCTTTTCTTGCTCACTTGCTTTCTATGTCTCCATCTCTCTCTCCCATTCTCTCTTTCTTAGGGAGAAAGGGGGAGAGTAGGAAGAATAGGGGAAAAAAGACAGGGAAAATGGAAAATAAACACTTTGTGAACTCAGATAAAGGCAGTTTAATAGAACAATGATGGACAAGAAAAATAGCAATAATAATAGTAATAATGGTAAAAGAAAATGCAACGTAAAGTAGTACAATGCAAATTACTCCCACTGCCTGATGATCAACTGGCCAGTTCATCCCGAGCAGCAATTCCCAAACCCCAGCCAACCCCCATTTCTATACTGAGAGGACATTTACAGTACACAATATTCCTTTGGCCAGCTTGTCCTGTCCATGCTCCCTCTCAGCTTCTATGGGAAACTAAAAAAAGTCCTTCAATAATATAAATATCACCTGGCAACAATTAAAATAATATGCATTATCAACAGTCCTGCTATCCCAAATCTGAAACACAGCAGCCACTAGAAAGTGAATTAACTCTTTCCCAGCTGAAACCAGGACAATCATTCTCCAAACTGTAATTTTACCTTATGCCTTATTCTCTACACCACTCCTCCCCCATCACCCACCAGCACCCCTTGGCTTGACCATTTTTGCAATCCCCTTTCCAGAGCCCTGCCTTGCTTGGCCAGCAGAGATGGCCAGAGCTCCCCAAGGTACAAATGTGTCAGAACTTCCCCTGGCCAGAGATCCCCCCAAACACCACAGAACTCATCAGCTGCTGAGCAAAGGGGCCAGAGTTTATTCTCTGGATGGAGAGCAATGAGGGTGATGGCAAGGGGAATACAGGGTGGGCACAGGGACGGATCCCTGCTGAGCAGTGCAGCGCTGGCTGTGTGCTATGTGTCCCCACACCTCCATCTCCTTCTGGCTGTCTGTGAGGGGCCACATCTCCAGGGCTCTTCACCAGCGGTGTCTTACACAGTGGTCTCCACCGTAGTGTCCTCAGGTGCACGGCTCTCCTCCTCGCTCACCGCTTTATCTTCAAAGACTCGTCGTAGGGCGACTTTCACAGAGCTGTGGCAGTGGCGTTTCTGGCAGCTCCCCACCAGGAAGTAAATGACTGGGTTGATGCTGCTGTTCAGCAATGCCAGCAGAAGAGGTACATTTTCAGGAAATAATTCATGCGAACTTGGAAGATTAAGGAAAACCTCTACACTGAAAGGAATCCCAAGGGCAAAGAAGAAGATCACATTGAGCAGGACAGCAACATAGAGTTTCCCCGGGTGTCGTCTCTGTGAGCCACAGCAGAGTTTGATGAACAGGAACAGGTTGGAAATAAACATCATCACTGACAAAATAATGGAAATTGCAATGGCTACACCCGCAAATGCTGTCTCATAGCCTTCAGTGAAGTTAAAGCTAAGAAACATTGAGGAAACAAAACACCCAGCAAGACCCCAGAGCACCCCACTCACAATGCCTGATAAGTGCTTTGGGCGGTGGCAGCGATACCAGAATGGGAAGAGGACAGAGATACAGCGCTCCACACTGATCGCTGTCAGGAGACCCAGGCTGCTGAGGTCAAAGAAGTGGCTTAGAAATTCAACTACAGATACAAAATCAATGTAGAAATAAATAAAATGGGACAAAGAAGAGCAAAATGACGTTAAGATCAAAATTGCCAGTAGGAGCAGAAAAAACAGGAGGAGCAAAGAGAAGTCAGCAACAGCTAGATTTAGGATATAGACAGTGAAGGGGCTCTTCTTCATGTGGAAGCCCAGGAACCACATGACAATCCCATTCCACACAAGTCCACAAAGAGAAATCACCATACAGACCCCTACAAAGACCATCAATCCATGAGGTAGTCTTGAACATTCGTATTCCATATTTTCCCCATAGTCCACATATCCAGAAGTCGTGTAGTTCAGAGAGAGGTCAGTTGTATTGGTCTCAACCATGGTGAATGACCCTGCTCTGGGTGGCTGCCTTCTCCCTCTCCTATCACCTCCTAGGAAAGACCAGGAATTGGAAGGAGATGAGGGACAGTGGCGTTCCCAGCACTCACCACCTTTCTCCACAGCCGCCCACCAGCCTCAGGATATGCCAGGAATGACTACGTCCCCTGTCCAGGACAGGCTACCACCCTTCCAGTCCTGTCCCTAGACAGGAGGCATCTCCCACCTGGCCATCGCCAGCCTCCTACCTCCTGGTTCTGCTGGGAACAGTGCTGCTGCAGGTGCTCCAGCAGACAGGATCTCGGCAAGGCCAGACTTGCCACAACAAAGAGGGTGTTGATGGCTGCTGGGGCCACCCGCTCTGCTTTGTTCTCCTTTCCTGTGCCTGACGACCAGGTCTTTGCCCAGAGATCACATCCTGTGGTCAGGAGACTGTCCTCACAATCTGATCACATCGGTGACAGCTTCCCCTCACATGTCCCATGGACGGAGATCTTGTCAGTAGGAGCTGGTCACATCATTTCCTTCCTCTCCTCCCCCCAGTTTTCAACAGGAGGTCCTGATCTGTTATGATGCCATTAAGAAAAGCACTCAGACTCCATAAAGTATGATTTAAAACACCATTTACGAGATCTAAAACTATGAAGAGGGAGGGGGTAGCACAGATAATGTCATGTCTCTTCATGTGCTGGGAACCCATATCTTGCAGCACCAAACAGACCTCTGATAAGGGCAGATCGTGCCCATGGCAATGTTACCCCATTGTGGTCATTTGACAGTATTTTCTTAAAAAAGAAAACAACTCACTCCGCTGTCAAACAAAAGGGATGTTCATGTGAGAACTGTTGTAGCAATCTCAGGTAAAAGCAAGAACATGCAGGTGGTGCAAAAATGGTCAAGCCAAGGGGTGCTGGTGACTGATAGGAGAGGAGTGGTGTAGAGAATAAGGCACAGGGCAAAATTATGGTTTGGAGAATGCAAAAGAAAGAGGAAGACAGATGGAAACAGGGAAAGAATGAGAAAGGTGGAGAGAGAGACCAAAAATGAGGAAGAAAGGGAGAGAGAACGCAAAAAAAAATATTGAGAGAATGGTAAAGCAAAGGAAATACAGAGACAAGTGAGCTGTCTCATGGTGCTGATGTATAAGGTTTGGTGAGACAAGAATGTGGTAAATAAAATCCCGTTTGCAGCCCATGTAACCCAGAGGCGCAATCTCTAAGGCCTCTCACCTGGGTGGTTTCATCAGAGACAGCGGGTGAAGGACTTATGGTGCTGCATGTCCTCACCCTGGTGATTTCCCCATGTGGAGGGTCTCCTGGTCCAGCGCCAGGAACACACAGGGAAGGACAGAAGCCCCTCTGATGGTGGGACAACACTGGAGGATGGTGGGAGGAGAGGAAGGGGGTGATGTGGCCGATTCCTACTGACAAGATTGCTGTCCATGGGACATGAGGGGAAGCTGTCACCGATGTGCTGAGATTGTGAGGGGAGTCTCTTGATCACAGAACGTAATCTCTGGGCAAAGGTCTGCTCCTTCAGGTGCAAGAGAGGAAGCTGTAGCAGAGCGAAGTGGCCCTAGCAGTCATCCGTGGCCACTTTCTTCTGGCGAACCTGGCCCTGCAGAGGATCTTTGTGCTGGAGCTGTTGCAGCATCTCTGTTCCCAGGAGAACCAGGAGGTTGGATGCCGTGGGTGGCCAGGTGGGAGATGCTCTGGGATGAGCAGATGTGGACAATAGGGTAGCAAAAATGATAATAGCGTTTGCCCGAATGATGAACCTCACCTCTGTAATGGTTTGCCTACCTACCCTCAAATCAGCAGAAGACCCTTTACCAATTTTTGTGGTAGTTAATGTACCACTAGCCCTGGAGTTCATATGGAAACAATATAATAATTCTAGCTTTAATGTTGAAAACATAGGCCTTTTTTTTTTTCTTGTTGGAGTTGGAAGGGACCTCTAGAGATCATTTAGTCCAATTCCCCTGCTAAAGCAGGATTGCCCAGAGCACATCACTCAGGACTGCATCCAGGCGGGTCTTGAAAATCTCCAGAGAAGGGGACTCCATGACCTCCTTGGGCAGCCTGTTCCAGGGCTCGATTCTGGACATAGACACAGCTACAGGCACTGTTCTTATAGTTGTTCATCAGATGTGGTGAATGCTGGTTCAATATGGGATGCAAGATGTAATTATAACTTCTGACCTGGTGCTCAGGCTAAGGGGTGGAATGACGGTGAAAATGGCACCATACCATGGTCTAATGTCCCGTGGGGAGCTAATGAGTACGATGCTCACAGGCTCTGGCGGTCACTCCTGACAATATACGGAACCATTAAATGCCTTCTGGTGTATTAAACACCCTGAAAGGGACAGCAATGAACACCCCAGTACATGCAACGGAGTCCCAGACTGAGCAAGGACCTGTGTCCCTTCAATTGCCTGTGGGCCAGACTACCCCATGCCCGCAGGTCTAGTTGGCATAGGTGAGAAGTTAGGGTGCCCTCCCTGGCTGAAAAATCTTCACTCTGGGACTGCCAAGTGGAAATCAAGCATAAGGACATGGACAAGATGCCATTACTGTGGCTCTACCCTCCTAGTACAAGGCTGGCTGTGTAGAGATACCAGTCACTCATGGCCCTCTAATGTAAATTGTAGTAAAGACGATGGTGATTGCTGCCCTTATATCATGATATCAACTGGTTCATGCCAAACATCCACTGTCTCTGCACCCCCTAACCTAGTGTGGGCCTGTTCTGATGTCAACCTGTATTCCTGACTATATCCAGCTATCCCTGGAGTGACTTGTAAGCTAGTGCCGTCTACCAGGAAGATCCCACACAAGTGGTGGGATCGTATCCAAGGGATTTGCAGAAGGGGTGGCAGGAAGCCCCATCACACGTTGGGTGGTGGATGGAATCAGTATTCAGGGCATTCTGGAATGAGGCCTACAACTGTCAGCCTTAGCCAACACTAAGCCAACAGCCTGATAGCCTGGGACTCTTAAAGAGTCACTCACAACTTAGCAGGAAAATGACTCTCCAAACGCCAGATTTGATGCTGTTAAAGGAGAGAGGTGGATGTGGTGTCCTGAACCTGGCAGTAGATGAGTGCTCTATCCACGTCCCACATGTATTGATGCCACGAAAGGAGCAACAGGATGAAGAAGGTGGCGAGAGACTTGGAGGCCATCATTGCTGCATTAGGAACTAAACAGCTGGGAAAATTTCTTGATATGTTGAGGTCTTCCTCATCAGGATGGCTAACTAGCCTCTACCAATCTTTGATAATGATTATAGTTCTGGTTATCAGGATTTCTATTTTGATAAGCTGCATTAAGAGTGCAATAGTGAGATCTCTATCGGCTGTGGAAGATACTCCCTGAAGACCTGTTTGTGCAATGGATGTCCCAACGCAACCTTAGGACAAGCAAGAAACAGTGGTCCATGGAGTGCATCAAGCTCCCCGAGACTGTGTTCCCTTATAACTTTGGAGGCAAGAGATGACTGTACCACCACTCCAAAAAAACCAGTCGAATCGTGATTGTGATCAAGGGTTGGATCCTATGGCAGGTGAAACAATCGTGATAGGGACCGAAATTTCTTCAAAACCTGGAAGTTGTGGTAGAGGGGTCAGGCCACCCGGTCTGCCCGGTGATCACCGTCACATAAACACTGCGACCAAAAGACAGGAAGTTAAGTATCCCAGCCAATGAGGACTAACATAACCAAATATGATCACAGATAAGATTCGACGAGGGCATAAATGGAGCCCGACCGGAAGGCAAGTTGAATCAGTCCTCCTCGGAGCAGCCAGTCTGCAGTCAGGTGGTCTCGCTGTGGTTCAGAACACCGTCCATGGTCCCTCCTGCAAGTTGAGAGCCCTCATCTTACGGGTGAGCGATTGCGCATTTTGGGTCGCCATTTCTAAAGCTTAAGGACTCTTGGGTGGCCTGTGTAGGATTAATTCCATTTAGCATCTTCAGCCTGTTGATTATGTGTTGGATTATATATGTGAGAGTCTTAAAGAGTTTTGGTTAGCATAACATTTATTTTGAGTTTATCACCTCCATAATGCAATTTTTTTATAAGGCTCCATGACAGATGTCTCCTGTCCAGGAAGAGGACTGGAGGGATGGGAGCCTGTCCTGGACACTGCATAGGACAGGGCCCTTCCTGGCATGGACTGGGGCTGGCATGGGGCCATGGAGAAAGGTGGTGAGTGCTGGGAATGTGCTGCCCCTCATTTCATTCTGATTCTTGGCCTCTCCTAGGAGGTGGTGGGAGAGGGAGGAGGTGGCCACCCAGAGCTGTGTCATCCACCATGGTCGAGAGCAACACAACTGACTTCTTTCTGAACTACATGTATTATGGAAATGAAGACACTAAGGAAGACAGGCAATATTGGTGCATAACAGCTGGTTATAAAATGGTGATAATTGCAGGTGT
>JAHREE010150756.1:0-22970 GCA_033628505.1 Tringa tobata | reverse complement strand
TGATCTTTAAGGTCCCTTCCAACTCTAACCATTCTATGATTCTATAATTCTATGATATGAAACCTTCACTTCTCAGCATGCAGAAATGGTTCCTGTAAACCACAGGCAGCTGCAAGAGCTCTCCTCCCCATGAGAGGGTGATTTTGTTATTGTTGACTCCATTTCTTCTGGAAAACAGCAGAACATATGAGAATATCCAAGTCCAATATCTTTCACTCTTGGGCTAGCAGATGTTCATAACGCTGCTTTTTGGCAGCAGGACGGTGAGTGCCTGTTGGCTGGATCCTGCAAAATGTTGCTGCGCTCTCTGGGTTCTCAGCTGCGCACAGCTCTCCAAGACTCAGAAACCACTTGGTGCAAAGGTACTTATATCAGGCTTTTGCTGCCAAGGTTATTTTTAGGGAGGAGAAAAATCACCGAGTCTGATAGCTCATTCACAGAAAGATAGAAATTGAAGGTGCAAAGAATTTAAAAAAAAAAAAAAAAAGATATCTAAAATGAGGATGAAGCTCACGACCAGCAGAGAAGAGGTGGTCTGTGACATCCACACAGCAGGGATGTGGGAATCTCATTCATAAAGCACTAGAAGCCACACTTAGGTATCCCCGTGGGGGAGTCACAAATGGGGCAATGTCAGAGCACCTCACGGTGCTCCTTCTCTCACTTTTATACAGAAGGATGAGGAAAAGCCAGAGCAAGAGCCAGTGAACTCCCTCCATGACTCCCAAGTCCCGAGATAAGCTTTCTGAATGACATACAAGTCTGCTGTCACCCTTTGTCCAGATGCCACCTCTTAAGATGCTTTGCCCTCTGGTGCAATATAATCAATAGAGTATTATAGAATTGTCTGGGTTGGAAGGGACCTTTAAGATCATCGAGCCCAACCATCAACCTAACTCTGATAAAAACCATCACTAAACCATGTCACTAAGCTCTGTGTCAACCCATCTTTTAAACACCTCCAGGGAAGGTGCCTCAACCACTCCCTGGGCAGCCCATTCCAACGTGCAATAACCCTTTCAGTGCAAGAATTGTTCCTAATCTCCAATCTGAACCTCCCCCGGTGCAACTTGAGGCCGTCTTCTCTTGTCCTATGGCCTGTTCCTTGGGAGAAGAGACCGACCCCCCCTGGCTACACCCTCCTTTCAGGGAGTTGGAGAGAGCGAGAAGGTCTCCCCTCAGCCTCCTTTTCTCCAGGCTGAACACCCCCAGCTCCCTCAGCCTCTCCTCACAAGACTTGTGCTCCAGACCCCTCACCAGCTTCGTTTCCCTTCTCTGGACCCGCTCCAGCACCTCAATGTATTTTTGTGTGGTAAAGGGCCCAAAACTCGTAAACAGCTCTTTGTGTCCTGGCATCGAAAAGCCCATAATTCAACCATCAACTAGGTGCTGTGTCCCTCCATCTCCATAAGCTTTTGGTAAAAACCAAACAGATCTGCAGAGGGATACACAAACTTCTCACACCAAGAAAGAACTGATGTAGGACACAGGAGACCCAAGGGGGTTTTGCATATGGTAGAACGGCTGGTGAATAACAGTTTGGATACTCTCTACCCCATCCTGTCATCCATTTGACTGCTGAGGATCCTGAACCTTTAAACTATTTTTATGCAGCAGATGAAGAGGCTATAGGACAGATGGGAAGGGACACTTGATGAGGGAGGGGAGCCCTAGGAGGAGGGGGAAGGGTTTGACCCTGAAAGAGGGGAGATGGAGATGAGATGTGGGGAAGAACTTGTTTGGTGTGAGGGTGGTGAGAGCCTGGCCCAGGTTGCCCCGAGAAGCTGTGGCTGCCCCATCCCTGGAGGGGTTCAAGGCCAGGTTGGAGGGCAGGGGGTCGCACTGGGATGGGGCTTTAAGGTCCCTTCCAACCCAACTCTTTTATGATTCTATGATTCCTCTGGGCAGCCCTCCCCTTGCCCCCATGTTGTAGCAGATGACAGATGTCTGTGGCCCCCCCCCCGGCTGTACCTCCAGCCCATTGTCTGTCCTCGCTTGCAGGAACCAGGTTGTTCAGCCAGTTCCCCCAATTTTCTTGCAGAATTTTCAGATTTTTGTCGTTTACCCAGTGCAGGATGTCCTCTCTGGAGCTCTGCAAACCACCACCACTGCCCTTCACCCAGCTGCTGCGTTTAGACCATGGCTTAGGTCTTGGCAAATATGGTCCTGCTTGTCCTCCTGTCCTCCACCTGCACTCTTTGCTATTGCTAAACTTATCCTTCAGCTGAAGGGAAAGGGTAAAAAACCACAATTTTCTCCCTGTTTTGTGTCTGCACAGCAGCTGGCACCGTGGGGCTGTTCTCCTTGAGAAGGGTCCCCAGGAGCTGCAGAAACAGAAGGAATTGCTGACATTTATCTGTCACCCACTCTCACCCCTGAGAGGACATATTTGCTCCTGCAAGCGTATATTTGGTATAAGATATTGGCAAATTTAGAACATTATTGTTTCCCTTCACTTGGGAGTTTATTTACTATTCTAATCCTTGTTGCCATTACTATAGCTCTTACCCGTAGCCCATCAAGCTGTTCAGAGTGACAGGTATTGCAGTCGATATGTGCGCTAGTAATATACACAGCAGCTATAATTCTTAGCAGGGATGTTGTTATTACAGCTCACAGTTGTGGGTAAAATTAAGGAATGTGTACACAAACCCAGCTCTCATTTCTTCTACAGAGCTGTCAGCCTCCGGCTTCCAATCCACAGCCCACAGACACCTCGGGGAAATAGAGCATTACATGAAATACAAACCATGAAAGAAAAGCTACACTTAAAGGGCTTAAGTTTTAAATATGGGGATAGCACCTTTTGGGGTTGTAAGTGAAAATTAAAAAAAAAGAAAAAAAGGAGGTTTTAGCTCCTTTAACCTATGCTGGTTATCTGCCTGGCTTGTCTGCTGCACTTTTCAGGGGCTGCAGTGGCTGATGGGGAAGAAGTTAAACTTTTTCCAGCCCTCAGCTCTCAAGGAATTCACGCTCCATCTGTCTATGTAAACAAGGAACGTGGCATTGTTTAATTGGAGGGCACATGGCTAAACTCATTAGTGTGCCATGAAAAATGGAATTAGCCCATTTCCAACTGCCCCACTTCTCAGACAAAGCTCCAGACATCTGTGCCTCAGCTCTTTGCTTCGCCAGCTAAATAATTGGCTCGATCAGTTAAATTAGTAGACAGTTTTCCAGAGTGCTCCAATTGCATGAAAATATAGATTTAAGTATTTGAATCTGGGTGTATGGACTTGAACGTGTATCTCACCCTCATCATCTGTAAATGTGCTTTGGATGCTCTTTTTATGGGAGGGGGGTTGGAACTTGGTGATCTTCAAGGTCCCTTCCAACCTGAACCATTCTATGATTCTGTGTCCCACAAAAAATAAAAAGATTGCTTTGTTCACCCTGTGCATCATCAACTGTTCTGGCCTGGGCAAATATTCATTAAACTGGGAAAAGTCCCATCCTCCACCCATGGGGCTGCCCCAGAGGCTGGTTGTTCTCCCCCCGCCAGTGCCCCTCCATGAAGGTGTTCACCCCAATTGCCCCGTATTCAGGCTGAAGAAGGAATATTCTTCTCCTGCTCCTCGCATCCTCCTTTTGTCTTCATCCTTGTTGAGACACGTAAGCAATGTGTCTGCACCCAGGGAGAGGATGAATTTCCACAGCCCAGCTGGGTGCTGTGCCATGGGGTGGGAGTGGGAGTTCTGGCTGCGGGGGATGCTCAGGAACCCAGCAGGACGCTTATGCCCAGGAGGATGAACACAGAGACTGTAGACAGAGCTTAATCCTCGCTCTGTCATGCTTCGTAGCTCCATCTGTCAGGCTCCTGGTGACTAAGGACCAGAGGAACTGGTTTGTCATCTCCAGGCGTGCTCAGCACCAGCCACCTCAGACGCAGGAGCAAAATATCATCCCATCAGCAGATGGGGCATAATCTGTGTTTTGTGAAAGACCCCGTGAAAAAACAGTTTTTAAAGCTTGCCCTCAGGGGTTTAAATCCTGTCTGAAATATGCTGTTGTAACACTGGATGTTGCTCTCTACAGAAATGTCCACTCCCTCCTCCACATATCAGCAGTTGCATCCCTTCAGTGTCCCTGGGTTGCAGCAAGAGACTCCTGGGCTGAGGAAAACACTGAGAGGAGACAGTGGGGTGGGGATAACTAGGGACAGATGATGAAGATGAATGTGTGATAGATGATAAAGATGTGTACGGATAGATGGACAGACAAACAGGCAGCCAAGGGGTGTGCTGGCAGGAGCTGCCTGGCTGGCGAGGTGATGGGTTCAGAGCGTGCACTGATTTTGGCTGGAATAGAGTTAGTTTTCTCCATTGTAGAGGAAAACAGCTCATACGGTGATGGTTTGGGTTTGTGACCAAAACAGTGTTGAGAAAACACTGATGGTTTGTTTATTGCTGAACAAGGCTTACACAGCATCAAGGGCTTTCCTGTTCCTCACCCTGCCCCACCAGCGAGCAGCCCAGGGGTACACAAGGACTTGGGAAGGGACAGAACCAGGAGACCCCAACTGACCAAAGAGATATTCTGTGCCATATGACATCGTGCTCAGCAACAAAAACTAGGAGAAGGAGGAAGGGGAGGGCATTCACTGAACCTCTGTGGGGTTAAACCACAGCAGAGAGACGTGGATGGATGGATGGATGGATGGATGGATGGATGGATGGATGGATGGATGAATGGATGGGGTGGATGGATGGATGGAGGATGGTTGGGAGGGTGGGTGGATAGATGGATGGATGGATGGATGGATGGATGGATGGATGGATGGATGAGGAGGTGCAGGTGTGGGTGGATGGAGAGGGTGAAATGGCTGCAGGAATGTACAGTGATAGATAAACAAGGCAGCTGTGAACTAAAGTTACCTTTCGTCACAAAATCTGAGTGGAAAATGACCCACCCAGAATTAAAACATCAACGATGGAGCAAAGCTGACATGGAAGTGCATTGACCCTTCAGATGCCCTTACCTCTGTTCGGCTGAAGTCCTTCAGCAGAAGATGCAGAGGGACAGGGAACCGCACTCCTGCCCGAGTGCTCCACATGTGGAAGAAACTGTTTTTATAATGCCTGTGTGAAATCTTGGCAGCAATGACAGTCACCTGGGACCTGCTGTAGGGGCTGAGGACATGAAATGCAAACCAACTACACATCCCAGGAAGGTGATGGCATTCCCTTCCCTACCTTGAGCTGTTTTACCCTGGTGGCAGCAAGAGGGTAAATGCTGCAGGAGCAAACACAAGGATCATAAAAGTTTAAGAAAGGCTGCTCAGAGCAGCAATGAAAAAAATAATAGAGTTTTCACTATATTTTCCTTCTTTTTATAAGTAGAACTGTGAATTTTTAAAATGATAAACATTCAATAAAGTCAATTATTTGCTCCAAGTGTACGTGGCGGCTCCAGGGTGAAAGTGCTGCTCTGCATTTGCCAATTAGATCTGAAGGTTCAGATAGTGATGCAGCTCCCTGGAAACAGCTTAGGTTTCATCACTGAATTTTGGGTAAAATCGAGTGCACCTTTAGATCCTTGCACCCCTAGAAAAATGTACACATCCCCTGCCAAGCCTTTTAGTGCAAAAGCGGTGCCTCACTCTTCTTCCTCTGTATGCTTGAGAAGAGGTAGGTTCTTCCATGGCAGAAATTTGGGGAGGGAGGCTTGGTAAAGGGGTGGAGAGAGGGAGGTGCAGGGCCTACAGGCTGGTTGAGCTGCTTTTTGGCCATGGAAAAGCACTCTTACATGGTAACACAGAATCACAGAATGATATGGGGTGGGAAGGGACCTCTGGAGACCATCTAGTTCCAACCCCCTGCCAGAGCAGGTCCACCCAGAGCAGGTTGCACAGGAATGTGTCCAGGTGGGTTTTGAATGTCTCCAGAGATGGACATTCCACCACCTCCCTGGGCACACACATCATTTTTCAAACACCAGCAGTGGAATTCAAATTAACCCTTTAAAAGATAAATGCATTTTATTTTCCCCATGTTACAGATAGGGCAACCAAGACGAAGAGGCAAAACAGAGAAAGCTAAGGTCAGGGCTACTGTTTATGGATTTATTTTCTTTGTTGGAATATTTTTCCAAGGTGTCAACAGAGAATGATCCATCAGTGATTCAAGTACAGATCATTCCTGACAATACCTGTGTTTCAGCTCATTATCTGGGACAGACTCAAATGTGCAGAAAGGACCAAGACAAGCTGTCTTGCCTTTTTTTTTCCCACTGAAAGGGATTCTTTCTTCCGAGTGTTGCCAAACACTGAAAACTTCATGTCAAAGAGAAAAGAACAGCCAGTCCAAGCGATGGGGAATTAAGATAGAAGTGCTGAGTGTACAGATCTTAAACCAGGAGCATGGGGACCTGTCGCACAGTCATCTAAGCAAAACAAAGAAAGACTTGAGGGAGAAACATGATAAAAGGCTGCCAACGAAATAAACAGCAACAGCAAAAAGAAAAAAAAATAAAGAAAGAATCATTTGGTTTCTGACTTCAGCTTGTGCCAGACGATGAGAACTCCTACACTTCTGGCCTGATGAGTCTTTTGGATATGAAAGAGAAACTCATCGTCATCTCAGAAATGTCACCCCTGCCACTTCTGTTTTGGGGTGGGAAATGGTTCTCTTATTGAAGAGAATTCGGGCTGGAAGGGCACTGAGCAGAGGTGGGAGGAGGTGAGGGGGTGGCAAAAAGGAAAGATGAGGCAGATCAAGCTGAGTTCAGTCACTCTGGGGTTTCAAACCTTCGTTTCTCCAAAGTTACCAAGGTGGGGGAGGGTGTGTGTGTGGATAAAAAACCTCTTAATATCCAAACAATTTTTTCTCAAGGTTTTTGAAGCAGTTGCCATGGCATCAGATTTTGCTAGTGACACAGGAAAAAAAGCTGTGATCCTGTTCTCAGCCCATCTTTGCACAACGTGGCTCATGGAAACCAGCCAGAAGAGATGTCCCCATCCCTGCAGGCTCACCCAGGGGACTGCTTGTGGCCCTAAGGATTGCAGCCCCCTCCTGTGGGCTCGGCACGCTGAAAAGGATCCCCCTGTGTTTTCTGCCCAAATATCCCTGTAACATAAAGTGCAGTGAGAAAAAAAATGCCAGAGATGGTTGCTACAGGCGCAGGGAACCATTAGGCAGCTCGGTTATTTCTCTTCTGTTTCTTGGAGAAAACATCATCTTTATTTACTCCTCAAAAGCAATAAAGCGTCTTTTGCAAAATCAGGACAAGTACATTACCATTCATCCTCATTTCAAGGAGTGTGGGAAAACACAAAAAACATGTCACATGGATGGCTGAATTTTGTTATGATTATATTCCAATCCCACCAGCTGTAAGACCTGTCTTCTGAAACGCTCTATTATGCTGACGCCGCTGACAGAAAATTCCCTCTAGAGGCATAAAATCGTGCCTTACGCTATATATAACCCCAGCAGGGGCAGCACAGAGTCAGTTAAGGAGTATTTTTGGCTTATGCTAAAAAGTAAAGCTGGTTTGGGCGCTGGTTTTTTGGTTCAGGTTTTTTTTTTTTTTTTTTGGCTCCTGTTATTGTGGTAAATGTGGGGATCAGGACAGATAAAAATGATTATACCTGATAGCCCTCTGGTTCGCCTGCTCCTTCAACTGACGTTAAACCTCGAATAAGAGTTCCTTAGAAGGCTCTGGGGTTTGAATAATTAATTATATTTTTAAGCAGGAGTTTTTAAGGTTTCCCTTCCAGGCAATATGCCACAGGAGTTAACAAGAGGATTAGAAAACACAAATGCTTCTATCGTAAGCAGAAAACACACTGCCACATTTTTTCATTGCAACAGACTCCATGAGTTATCCTAGCATAGATATTCAACTAATTCTTTTTCTTAACACCTGTACAAACTGCACACAATATCTATTACGAGATACATGAGACAATTTATTTTCCATTTGTAAGCCTGGGGGGCTCCACTTTCACAGTGGATCTGCAGGAGGGCAGGCTCCAGGAAGAGATGGCTGAGGAAGGGTGGGTGTTGCAATCACAGATCACAACTGTTTTCTAATTTATATCATTTAACTCTATCTCCTAATGCCCTTTCCTACCAGTTTTTGTAAGAAGCAATCCTCCTCTCATTCAGCCTATCCAGTTATTAGTCTGTGCTGTTGTCCTGGAAATTCCTTTCTTTCCAAAGTGACATGGTGTGCTCATTCATCACAGCCTTGCAGTCCTGTCTCAGGTTTGAGAGAAGCTGCCGTGAAAGAGGAGGACAATCCATCAACCTGCTGATGAGAGTTCCCCATCATTTTAGGGCTGCATGAGGTAATGCATAGCAATCCAGGGGTTTTCTATCATTTCCAAACCAGACAGGAGCCAAATCCTGGCTGGGCAGACTGCAGTTTCTAAGGGAGAGGACATCAAGAGCACCTCATAGGGATGATGGACCACCCTTGTGGTCACGGCCTTTCTGCCAACCACATTCCGCGAGTGTGAAGCATCTTGCTCCAGTTTTCCACCTCAATTTATTCCGTTCATGTTACTATGAGCATTGGAAGTGGTGTTATTCTGCATGCTAGAAAAGCAGACCAGGGCCTCTACCAGCCCTGCATCATGTCCTCTCCATGCTGGCCCTCCCTGACCTTGGCCTGCGTCTCTCCACCCTGCCAGGGGTGCTGTGGTTCAGGGTGATTAACCTGTATCTCCATGTGTCTGAACTCTTCCTTATCTGCTCCCTCACCTTCCTGGAGACAGTGGTGCTTTCTGCCATGCCCCTTGACAGGCTGAGGGCCCCGTGGCCCCCACGGAGGTGTAGGACCATGCCAACAGGCATGAGAACAGCCAAAATAGGGCTGATGGAACGACAGAGGAGCATAGCCCTGATCATACCCTGGTCCTCCACCTCCTCTGGCTGCCTGGTGGCTGAGGAGTGCCTTGTCCCACCCCCTTTGTCTCCATCCCACCTAGCTGCCCTTCAGGGAGATGACATTCAGCAGCACCTACGCCCCAGAGCTCATTTGCTTCACCATGGGTTTAGATCTTTATTTTGTTGTCCTCCATCGTGGCCTCATGACACCTTTCAGAATTGCCTCCACACATGAGGGTCCAAAGGTTGTGTGGTTTCAATCTCCTGCATCCCAGCACTTGGTTAGTCAATCCTGCACAGATTTGGGAAAGAGGCACCCCCATCTTCCATGCTTTGATGGGCATCATCTACATCCTCCTACTCCTGTCTTCTACAGGATCCAAACAAAGCAGATTTAAAAAAACACCTTCAACTTTTTTTCTTTATGGACCCCTTCAAAACAAGCCATAGGTGAGAAAAGCCAGTGTCTTGCAAACCATGGGATAATTCTGGTGGAAAGGGTGCTCCAGGAGTCTCTCATATGATGTTCTGCTCGAAGCAGAGTCAGGCGTGGACTGAACCGCGTTTCCAGGAGCTGCGCTACTCTCTGTGCAAAAACCTGCAGGTTTGGGGCAGAGGAGAAGCCTGCTGAACCCGGGTGAGGTGAAAGATTACTACCCAAAACAACCGTGTCCTCCCTGGTAACTCCAGAAACTTCTCTCACAGCCAGGACTCTTCTGTGCCAGATGCTGTAAACAGCACTGATTGTCAGCTCCCTTGTGCAAGGAGTTTCCAGTCTTGGTTTAAGACAAAATTTAAGAGTAGGGCAAACGCAGTCCTGGCCATTTTTATGTTTTTCTCCTGTATAATAAAATAGCTAACAAAAGTTTAACTTGCCACCCTCGTCCCAATGAGTGGATAACCAAGCCTGACCCACAGCTTCGCTCCGTGCACCACGAAGGACCCCGGGATGGAAGAAGGAGAGCAAAGCCCAGATGCCAGTTAGGGTGGTGGGGGTTGTTTGCAGGGTGATGTTGGGAACTGAATGCCCTCAGCCAGGAGAAGGGGCTCTCTGGGGCCATGAGTGCCTGGGGATGAGGGTCTGCTCTGTGTATCAGCATGATAAACTCCCCTTGTGGGATACAGGGGGGATCCTGTTAGGTCAGCTCATAGAGCTAGAAGAAGTGAACATCTCCTGAACATCCCCCCCCAGGAGCCACAGTTCAAAGGTTTTCTGCTGTCTCAGGCTGCTCGAAGAGGCGATTGTCCATCCCCAGCCCTAGAGAAGCACGAAGGAGGTACCACCTCCTTGGGTGCAGCAATGGCTTGGACGGGAGCTCTGTGCTCTGCATAGCGCAAGCTTCACCTTATTTCACATTAAAGGAGAACGGGGAGAGCAGATGTGGGTTTGTTTTTTTTTTTGCAGTCCCTCATTATTCCTAAGACCCTCTCTGGGCCCTTTGTGGGTTTTCTCTCCACAGACCCCCTCCCCGGTGCGTGCACTGGCAGGGAGTGCACATGAGAGAGCACTGCGGAGTTGGGGAAACCCTGCCTGCAACAACCCTGAGAGACAAGAAATGCCCCCACAGGCGGATGGCATGGCATTCGACAGCACAAACCCCCCCTGCCTCCCCCCTTCCCCAGCCCAGAGACAGGCAGACTCTGCAGACACGGTGCTGGGAGGCATTTATTTGGTGGCTACAGCCCGTCGGCACCCAACGGGCACCTCCTTTTGCTCAGGGGTGCTTGTGGGGGAGCAGGGACCCTTCCTCACACGGCCAGCCTTGGGATGCTCAGTGGTACTTGCGGGCCAGAGCGTGGGCCACCACACCGACCAGCTTTTGCCAGGCAAACTGGCAAGCAGGGGTGAAATCCCGGGCGAAGTGGGAAGCCAAGACGATGATGAGGATGTCTCCGAGGAGCTGGAGGAGGAGGAGCACAGAGAGGGTTAGTGCTGCTCAAACCGCGGTGCCGCAGCAGAGCACGGAGCAGGGATGGGGCATCCCTGAGCTGGGGCTGACGTGTTGGACCCACAACCTCTGAAGGAGGGCTGTGTACTCACTGCACCCTGTCCTGCCACCCCCTTAGCTCTAACGAGCTTCTTCCTTCATGCAACCTCTCTGTCTCCCTGGCTTTCCTGTGGCAGACTCCCCTTCAGTCCCCGTCTCCCCCCCCACGTCACCCCACAACCCACAGGCTGCGTTTCCTTCCTCCTGACTTCTCCCCGAGGCTGAATTCCACCCCCTGCTCACACTCCTCCTCTTCCTCCTCAGCCCCCCTGCCCCACTGGAGCGGCCCTCGGGGTGCAGGGTTGGTTAGGGGAGCTGGCTCCCTCCCCATTCCCTGGGACGGCTACAGCAAAATGCTCAGCCTTTCCATAGAAAGCTCTGGATTTTGGCAAAACAATATCTGCATCATTCTTTAAAAAAAAAAAAAAATTAAAATAGTGAAAGAACAAACCTTGAAACTATTTCCCCCCATTTTTTGGATGCTAAAGGAATTTGGCCTGAGGCCCACCCTTCAAAATCCTAGGGTTTTTTGCTTTTTCTCTTCATATGTAAAGGAAGAAAATGTTATATTTTTCTTTACAAGTGCTGGAGGAGGAGGGAGAGCCCCATCTGGATGGGTAGCCCCACACTGGGCAAGGCAGAAACCTGCCCTGTGGTTTTCCAGTGCACAAGCTGCTTATCTTGCTGTAGGATTTCCTCAAATGCTCTGCTTTTCTTCCTCCTGCCTCTGCCTCCTCCAGCCCACCCTGCACCTTCCCCTGGGCTTGGTTCTTTCTCCCCCAACCAGATCTCCTTCAGATAATGATCTGCTACAACCTTCAGCTCCCCATTGCTGTGCTGACATTAAAATCTTAGACTTTTTAACGTGAAAGTCACCCACCCTCCTGCAATCACTCCTGCATCGCAATCATCTCCCGTGGGTACCACAGGGGCTCTATGGCTGCACCAGCCAAAGACGGTAGCCCTAGACTGCGTTGTTGGAGGCCATACCCCCAGTTTCAAAGCAAAGCTTTCCCCACAGGACATAGGGAAGGGGCTGGGACTGCAAACATGGCTCACCCTGAAGTTCTCGGGGTCCACGTGCAGCTTCTCACAGTGCAGCTCGGACAGCTTGGCGTAGGTCGCCTTAATGTTGTCCAGGTTCTTCACAGCTTCCCCGAAAGAGGTGAGCACCTTCCTGCCATGGGCACGGACCTTAGGGTTGCCGATGATGGCGGTGGGGCTGGAGAGGTTCCCGAAGGAAGAGAAGAACCTCTGGGTCCAGGGGTAGACAATCAGCAGCCTGGGAAGAGACGGAGGGACACAAGCAGACAAATTAACACTCTCAAATGCAACTGCCGTGGTTTCTCTATCCAGGGTGAAGTTGAGCAGATGCCCGGGAGCTGGACCTACCTGGCCAGGGCCTCAGCACCGCATTCCTCCACGTTGACCTTGCTCCAGACACTGGCGATGAGCTGCTTCTCTTCGGCTGACCAGTGCACCATGGTGGCGGGCGGCTTTGCTGGGAGCTGCAGGAGGACACAGACCCTGTAGTGGAGCTGCAGACCCCACGGAGGCTTTTATCCCCTGCCAGCAGCTCCTCCCCGTCCTGTTCTGCGGGGTCATTGGCTGGGGATGGGGTGGGGGTCCCCATCGGAGGGGCGAGCAGAAGGGGATGGCCAGGGTGTGTCACGTTTAGAAGGGGCCCCATGTTATCCTGAGCTCAAGAGCTTTGTCCCTTCCCCCTGTGGGCAGTTCTTTGTTCCACCTACGAGATGTGGGCCCCTTTGCGGAGAAAGGGTTGGCCAAGCCGCCATGAGATAGTCCATCATGGTCAAACACATGGGCATAGGGCAAGCCTTGTGCCTCGATTCTCCCAAATGCCGGATTCTGCCTTGCCCTCACCTCTGCCAGTGAAATGATGAATGCCCCTGCCAAAATTCAGCCCATGGCAGAGCAGCCCAGAGGGATTTGTCACCAGTAAACCCTTGAGATACCTGCTCTGCAGGAGGTCTCCACTCTCCTTGCGCCACCAGGAGCTGTGGGTGACACTAGGGTTGTTCAGAGGGCGCTCAAGCTTGGCAGTTGAAATCTCCATTAACCCTGTTGTCCTCCTCCTGTAACAGTTTGACCTGCTCGGTTCACTTGTCCCTTTTGGAGCAGCAAGAAGAAGATCGCCCAAATGTTCTCCCCTCGGATGTAAAAGGACCTGCCAAATGAAGTGCTGCTGGAGAGGGAGCAAGTATCCAACAGGATCAACCTTTTGTGCTTTCATCCACATCCATAAAGGGCAGGAGAAATGGGCTTTGAACACAAAGTTTGCCACTGTAGGATCTGCTTGCGGGCTCAAAAAGCAGCAAAAGCTCCGCTCAGGGATGTCCAGCCCAGGGGAAGGCCAGGGCTTTTCCCTTCTGAACCTGCCCTGACAAAGCTGCCATATTTCACATTTTTTTTTCTCCAGCTGAACCCCCCCAACTCTCTCAGCCTGTCCTCCCAGCAGAGGGGCTCCAGCCCTCCCAGCATCTCCGTGGCCTCCTCTGGCCCCGCTCCAACAGCTCCATGTCCTTCTGATGTTGGTGGCCCCAGAGCTGGATGTCGGGACTGAGGAAGATTTTCAGCCTGATAACGTCTCTTTCCCCCTCTTGTCGTAAGCTTTATCAATGGAATAGGGATGAATATTCATCGTTAGAGTTACAGAATCATAGAATCATGGAATTATAGAATGCTTTGGGTTGGAAAGGACCTGAAAGATCATCCGGTTCCAACCCCCCTGCCCTGGGCAGGGACACCTCCCACCACAACACGTTGCTCCAAGCCCCATCCAACCTGGCCTTGAACCCCTCCAGAGAAGGGGCAAAGGTCCACATCTGCCTTTTGTGAAGAAAATCTAGTGCATGTAGGCCGGTGTGCTGGAGCATGATGATAAATCCAGTCGAGCAGTGCCTGGGTACATGCATCGGGGGGGTGAGAACATGCTGGCAAAATGCCACCGGTGCCCACCCTCCTGCACCGCCTTATCAACCCCTCCAGGACCTGCCGTCCCTGCACCAGGCATTGCCCTGGGGGGTTCTCGGCTCCCACGACGATGTTCTGCCATCACGCAGGAGACAAAACGGGGGCAGGAGAAGCCACACAAGGAGAAGACATCCCACAGGATCTGTTTGCTGGGGGATCGGGAACTGGGGTGTCATCCCCCAGCTGGGGATGGGGAGCGACGCCCCGGGGAACCGTCCCCATCCTGCCATGCTGGGATGCGGGTGCAGGGGATGGAAACCCTCCTCCCTGCTGATGGAAAGAGGTACCCCAGCAGGAACCCCAACAGCAGGAAGAACCCAGCCCTCCCCTGCTCTGCTGACCCGCAGGGTCCAACCTGAGAGGCTCATTTCCACCCCCCAGGCACCTTGCTCGTAGGAAGAGACCTGCTTGTCCCAATAATTCCGTCTTTTCTGCCTGAAGTCTGTGAACAATATATTCATATGAAAGGCTATGAATACCTAACATGAAACCTATGAAAAACCATGTCAGAATCTGGTTTTTGTGCCCCTGGAACACCTGCCCAGACTCCCTGCAGGGAGGTGAGCACTTCGGCACTTGGTAGGAAGCACCTTCTCAGCACCTGCCTTGACACCAGCAACAAAATGCCTCTTCCTTGGAGTAATGTGTGTGAGAAAGGGCATTTATGGGTCACAAAGGGCTTTTATTACCCTCCGGTGGGTCATGGGGAGAGAGTGGGATGCCCAAAAATGTGGATGAAGCTGGGAGAGGACACGGCGCAAAGAAGGTGTCAGAGACACTGGGATACATGGCTTTGCCCTCTTCTTTCCCTTGGAAAATAAGCGTGTCCTTTCATCCAACCATCGTTTTTACCGCGTCATGCTCAGCCCAGACAGCGCTTCCCATGCCAAGAACAACCTCTACCCGAGAGAGTCCTGCCCTGCAGACACTTAAACACCCAAAACACTCCGAGTGCCCACAGCATCGATTGATACCCACATCTGGAAAATTATTAATATTTACCACGATTAGCAGGATCGGGCCCCCTCCCTAATTGCCGAATGGGCGGCACAGGGTGAGAAAGAAGCACATAAACAAAGTCTGGATGGGTCTTGATAGCAAAATGTTTATCTAAAACCTGCCCCCACCCAGCTGGCTGCTTGGCCAGTATGAGTCAGCTAATTTCTTGTAGGCTTTATGCCAGGAATGAGCTGGGTAGATTAAAGTCTTCACTTTATTTATCCTCCCTAAAAAAAAATATGAATCCTCCAAGTTCCCCTCGCCTGCAAGAAAACACGCACATTTCACGGTAAAACACTGGCAGGTTCCTCAATGTAAACTTCCCAGAAGCAGCCGGGCTGCATCTGCCCAATACTCTGTGAGGATGATTTCCAGAGCCATCCCACCCCCCAAAAAAACCCATACAGAACAAAGGGAAATGGTGTTTTCTGGGAGCAAAATGCCCTGCTCGAGCTTAAACCCCCAGCCCTGCTGCAGGTGCCCCAGGTCCCCATCCCACCAACCCCTCCGTCATCTCAGGGACACATGGACTCGGTGGAGACTTCACAGGATGAGCTTTATTTGGCTGTTACAAGCTGTTGGCTCCAGAGCAGCACATCAGCCGGTGCACGACATGCGGCTGGAGGATGCTGCCAGGGCTTTCCTGCTGGCCTTTTAGTGGTATTTGCGGGCCAGGGCGTGGGCCACCACACGGACCAGCTTTTGCCAGGCAGCCTGGCAGTCGGGAGTGAAATCCTTGGCGAAGTGGGCGGCCAGGACGATGATCAGGATGTCACCCAGGAGCTGGGGGGACAAGAAGACCCTCGGGTTAGCAATGCCCAGCAGCCTGCAGATCCCCACACAAGGATCCGCACTAGACCTAGGGAAAACCTCCAGCATTTTGTTGGCTTAAAAATCTCACCCGGAGCCCTCTTTAAGATGAACCTTAAACTTGTTGTCTGCTCTTACTCTAAAGATTCGGGTTCTGCTACTGCTGTGGGAAGAGTAACCAAAAGCTCCCCAGAAATTTTGTGCATTAAATTTCTCTTTCTCCCTTCTGGCTTCGTTTGGGAGTTTCTCCCCAGCAGAAGCCACAGCTGAGGATCTGCAGCGTGCCAGGGAGCCGACACTCGGCAGTGCCAGCCCCAGTGACAAGTCGGGGTTACTTCCCCACGGGGAAGCTCTCGGATATGGAGACACAGGAGCCAAAGTTCTCTCTACCTCTAGGTCCCATTCTTCTTGTGTTGTTGGCACCCAGCTGCCGTCTCCTGCTCCTCACTCATGTCTTCTGTCTACTCCATGCCACGCTCCGCTCTGGCTCCTTCGCCCTCCCCTTGGCTCAAACCTCTTCCTGCCCAACGACCGCTTTCGCTTTGCCCTTCCCCTCCCTTTCTCCACAGAAACCACCTCCTCGTTGCCTTCCCGTCTCCCCTGCACCCTCCCTTGCACACCCCAGACGACTTCTCCGTACACCATCACCCCTCAGCCCCTTCGGTGTTTTCACACCGAGCTGCAGGTCCATCCCTTCCCTCCTCTCCCTCTCCCCCTCACCCCAACCACCAGCCCATCTTCCTCCTGCACCGACATGTCTGGGGTAAACCCTTCATGTGGTGGGACTCGGGGCTGGGGGAGAAGCTGCCCACAGAGAGGACGGTTCCCCAATGATGAGCACAGCTCACCCTGAAGTTCTCGGGATCCACGTGCAGCTTGTCGCAGTGCAGCTCGGACAGCTGGGCGAAGGTGTTCTTGATGTTGTCCAGGTTCTTCACGGCTTCCCCGAAGGAGGTGAGCACTTTCTTGCCATGGGCGCGGACCATGGGGTTGCCGAGGATGGCGGTGGGGCTGGAGAGGTTCCCGAAGGAAGCGAAGAACCTCTGGGTCCAGGGGTAGACAATCAGCAGCCTGGGGAGAGACGGGGGGACACAAGCAGATGCGTTAACGCTCCCAAATGTAATTGCCATGGTTTCTCTATCCAGGATGAAGCTGAGCAGATGCCCCAGAGCTGGACCTACCTGGCCAGGGCCTCAGCACCACAGTCGGCCACATTGACCTTGCCCCAGAGGCCGGTGATGAGCTGCTTCTCTTCGGCTGACCAGTGCACCATGGTGGCGAGTGGAGGGTAGCGTGTGGCTGCCGGCGGGTACGGAGGGTCTCGGCTCTTGCTCCCGAGGGGATCGCACGCTGGCGAGCGGCTCTCCCCGTCCCCGCTTTTATACGCTCCCCTGGGCCCCTCCTCCTGCCCCTGCACCCCTCCCTTGGCTGGGCCCCCGGGGGGGGGACGGTGCCCCTGGCACCCGAGGGAGGGGACGCGGCATCAGGGTGGGGCCCCAGGGCAAGATGCCCAGATCCACCACGGGATAGGCTGTCCGTCCGTCCGTCCTGCCCTGTCTTTGATTTCCAGCTCCGTGGGTCCCCGCTGAAGGGTGGCATTTATCTCCACGCCACATCTGAGCGTCCCACGAGCCCCACGGAGGAAGTTGTGTGCCAGGCTTGGTGCCCCTTGGATGGTGCAAACCACGAGGCAGGAGAGGCAGAAGACTCAGACACAGGGCTGTTGGGTCCTGCCACTGGAGACACCAACACCATTCAGGTGGCTTCTCTTTGTCCTCTTCTTGCAGGACCTTCCAGGCTTTGGGTTCTCCTTGTTCTTTCCTATCAACAATTTTAACAGTTTTATAGAATCACAGAAGGGTTTGGGTTGTAATGGACCTTGAAGATCATCTAGTTCCAGCCTCCAGCCACGGGCAGGGACACCTCCGGCTAGACCAGGTTGACTCAATTTAGGGTAACACTGAGAAAACCACGAGCGGTGGCATGGGGTCAGAGAGGGCTTCTGTCTCACAGAGCCTGTTAGCCAAGGTGAAGCAAGGCTGGACAGGAAACTTTCTAACACAGGGCACATCAATTTCCTGCACGGTGTTAGCTCACAGGAGAGGTGGGGAAGACTGGGTATAGTGGGGTCTGTGCAGCAGGAGGCAGTGCCTGACCTGGAGATACGACAGTTGGAGGAGCATTGGTCCCCTTGAGTGGTGGAAGAGGCAGTTGGGTCTCCTGGGGCTCCATGTCGGCTCTTACTCCCAGCAGAGCCGGCTGGAGGTGTTGGGGTGGGATGTAGGTGCTGGGGCCTGGGATGGAGCTTGTGGGACCAGAGCCAGGTAACACAGAGGAGTGGTCCAGTGGGGTCTGGATGACCATGGGGCAATGTATTCACATTGGCCATGGGCTGTGGGCTACCACCCTTTCTGATGGTTGCTCCGTTCTCCTCTGCCTGCTCACTTCAGGTGGGGTCTTGGCCAAAGGACCCAAGGGGGTGACACTGTCCCCCAGCCCTCCACGCCGAGCAGCACAGACCTGATCTGGAGCCATTCGCTCTGCCCTCTCCCTGATAAGGGTGAGGGAGGGATCCACCACCCAGAAACCCCAGACACATCCCTGAGCTGCTCTCGGTGCTGTGGGGATGCTGGAGGACAGGAGGCTGGTGACGGCTGTGGTCCTCTGCGTGACACAGAGACTATTCAGGGGATTGCGTTTTGCTTGTGGAAATTTAGATGTAGGGGCCAGTGAAACCAGGGACTCTGTCCTTCCTGTGCATGAAATTACCATTCTTGGCATATTTTTTGCCATAAGGGATAGTTGTGTCTATTATATTCTGGTTTTAATAATCTAAGAATAACAACATTTTAAACAGAAAGCAGAACAAAAAAAAACATTTTTCCTTCCATAAAGATAGTTACAAACAATGGAGCTCATCTCACTGCCACTTCCCCCACTGTGTGCTGTTGTACAAAATTTTTTCCCACTTAATCTGTGAAAAGCTTAAAACATTAAGCTCAACAATGTCACTCAATGTCTCAAAAAAACACCAGAGTATTTCTGTTTGCATTTCATAGTGTGTTTATTTGGTTGTTGGTTTTTTTTTTTTTTTTCTTGAATGTTCCCCTGGTGAGTCTCACTGGCATGAATTCATAGACAAGCCCATGGCTTGTGTTCCCCTCTGTGTGTGAGCATCCCCTCCCCGTTCCCCAGCACCCCGGGGTGTCCCCCACCCCATTCCCACAGAGAGGCGGACACCTGTTCATGGCTGAAGCAGTTGGTGTTTATTTGGCAATTAGAGACCAGCAGAACCAGAGGATGTTTCCCCAGGAGCAACTCCAGGCTTGCAGGAGGCTCAGTGGTACTCGTGGGCCAGAGCGTGGGCCACCACACGGACCATCTTCTGCCAGGCGGCCTGGCAGGCGGGGGTGAAGTCCTTGCCGAAGTGGGAGGCCAGGACGATGATGAGGATGTCACCCAGCAGCTGGCAACGGAGGGAGGAGAAGTCGTCAGCCCGGTGCTGCCTCCCACCTCCCTCCCCACCATGGCACCACCCAGGTGTTCATGCGTGGACACCGTTTTTTGGGGAATTCTTCGCAAAGCAAGGAACGGATTTATCACAGCCCCGTGCAGAGCATCAGGCTCCTTGCACAGCTTGCAGCTCTGGCACCCACCAGGGTACCTGGATGTGCTGGGTCCTCCTCCCCACACACTTTCCTCCCTCTGCTTCGACAGGGTTTATCTTTTCCTCTCACATCCCTCCTCCTCACCCTCGATTTTCCTTGGCTCAGATCCCCTCCTTCTGCTTCTGTGTTTATTTTCTCTCCTGGTTTAACCGCTCCATCACAGCCAAGCTCAGCTCTTCCCTCCAAACTCTGTCTCGGTTTCTTCCCTTCTGGTCTCTGGCTGCTCCAAGCCAACCTTGCTTCCCACCGGTATGTATTCGACTCTGCATTTCATCCCCATCCACCTCCCCTGCCTGAGTCCCTCCTCTCAGATTCCAGCACCATAAATCCTCTCTATTCTCCCCAAATGTGCCTGTTCACTCCCTCTTCCCCTCCACCGCCCCTCCCTCAGCAGGCCTCCAGACTCAAGGTTTCTCTCTAGGTCTCACCGACCATCATACACCCCAGAGACCCCTACATCCCTCTCCAGAGAGCAGAAATCTCTGCCCAGCTGAGGCTGGAGTCTGAGCACGGCTCACCCTGAAGTTCTCGGGGTCCACGTGCAGCTTGTCGCAGTGGAGTTTGCTCAGCTGAGCAAAGCACTTCTTGATGTTGTCCAGGTTCTTGACAGCTTCCCCAAAGGAGGTGAGCACTTTCTTGCCATGGGCGCGGACCATGGGGTTGCCAATGACGGCAGTGGGGCTGGAGAGGTTCCCGAAGGAAGCGAAGAACCTCTGGGTCCAGGGGTAGACAATCAGCAGCCTGGGGAGAGACGGAGGGACACAAGCAAACACACACACATGTTAATTCTCCCATGGTTGGAATGGTTTCTCTACTCAGGGTCAAGCTGAGCAGATGCCCCGGAGCTGGACCTACCTGGCCAGGGCCTCGGCACCACAGTCGGCCACGTTGACCTTGCCCCAGAGGCCAGTGATGAGCTGCTTCTCTTCGGCTGTCCAGTGCACCATGGTGGCAAGCAAGAAGGTTTTCCTGGAGCTTCCCTGAACAATGAGGAGGAAGTAGAGCCAAAGTCTGCCCCAGGGATTTTTATACACTAGTAACGGCTTGTCCTAATCTCAGTTCACGTAGCTATTGGTTGGGGCTGGGGAGGGAGCTGGGCTGCACAAGGAAAGATAGCAATTTTGGATGCAGTCCAAGGGGAAAAGAGGCCCTTTCCCCCCTCTGTCTTTGAGTGGACACCCATCATCTCATACCCATGGACTTGTATTCGCAGCCCCGAGCGCAGGTGGAGCTGCCTGCATGGCTCCTCCTCAGCTGCGGGTGTCCAATAGTGCAGAGACAGCCAGGACTGGGGGTTGAATGGGGTTCAGACTCAAGAAGACAGGCAGTGACATTCCAAGAGTTTCCAGTCTCCATCTTGACATTGCTTTCAGACTCTTCATGGTGCATTGGTGCCCTGCACTCCTGGGATTCATCCCAAACAGCTCTAGGCATCATCCATCCCAGCTTGAAGGATCAGAGCCTTGCTGGGAAACATGGATTGAATGGTCAGTCCCAAATCTAGACCCCCCCTCCTTTCTTGTCTGTCCTACCAAGGAGCTTCAGAGTTGTTGTCCATCATCATTGTCCACCGCTGTTGCCCGTTCTGTTCTCAGACCCATATTTTGCATCCGCTCTTGTTTCTCATCCCTAGTGCAATTCCCTGTCACCAGAGAAAGTGGACCCACCTCAAAGGCACAACTACGAGTTATGGGTCTCAGGAGCATGGTGTTACCCCGTAGTCCTTAGCCATGGTCCCATGAGGAGAACAAGCTAGATATGTCATCCACGAGGACAGTCAGTCCCACCTGATGCCAGCCGGAGCCTAGGACCAGGATCTACTGTGCAAAACCAGCCCAATGTTAATTTTATCTGCAGGCCCTCCAGGAAGAGGACAACACAGCATTCATTTATTTTAGATTTTGAATGCCTCATTACTGTATGGGCCGACGACTGCCCCTTAGTCTGACAACTGGGTGGCTTTGGGGCACAGTTCTGAGCCTGACCAAATCAGACATGGGGTGTACACCAAATAAAAGGCAGAGCCAAACAGGGAATCACACTTATTTTTACAGACTGCCAGCAGAAACATGCAATAAAACTTTGCACAGCACGGGTTGGGTGGTTTTGCTGTATCAGGCACTCACACTGACAGACTCTCGAGGGCAAACACTGCTTATACGGGCAAAGAAAGAGTTCTGTTGATAAATAGTGTACCTTATACCCCAAAAGAAATAAGTTGTCCTGGCAAAGCAGCATTTCTCCTGTTGGTAGAGCTGTCTCAATCAGATTGCTGGTTCACGTGAAGTAATTCAGCCCTAAAGAAATGGCCTTGTCTCCCTTCATTGTCTCACTCATTGTCTTTCTTCTTGGCAACTGTCTTTACAAATCTGGAGAGCGGTATCTTATCTCTTATCTGCCTGCTCCAAATAAGACTGTCAATAAGTTCTTCCAGCCTTACTTCTGGCCAATACTATTACTCCCTCCAGTTGCTATAAATGTGAGAGTTGTGACTTTTCTCCACCCTCCTACTTGACAGGGCACCTCCATCCAAGGTGTTTCCTACTAACAGGGGAGGCTGTCAAAGAAGAGAAGCATTCTTACTGGGATAATTTTGCAAACAGGGTCCTGATGCACTGTAGGATGCATCAATGGACATAAAATGATACAAGAAGTCCATGACACAGTCAGGTTCTGAGCTCTGCCCTCAGCTGTAGCTGGTGACCTGACCTCAAACTAAATTTTCTAATTGCAAATCTAGTTCTGCTGTGTCTGCAAATTGGCTTGTGCCCACGTTTTCTCAGTTAATAGAAACACAAGAAATGAGGAGGTTGTAAGGTCATTGCTCTGCGGACACAGATTCCAGATTCTTTATTAGTAGAATGGACTGGTGAACTGAGGGCACCACTGGTGAACTGATGGCACCACTGGTGAACAGGCGGTACCTTGGTACCAGAGCAGCTCGGATGCACCATCTCATGGGGGCAGTTTCAAATGCCCATCCCAGGCATAAGGTGAGATGCTAAACCAAGAGAAGTGAAGGATTAACACCTCCTGGGGTTTACTGAGCTTTGACATATCTTTCCTTCCTTCCTCCTCAGCCCTGTCCTTCCCCAGCCTACATGGGTCCTCCTTGGTCATCGCCGTGGACAGCAGCATCTCCCGAGCTGGAGGTGTCCCTGCCAGAGAACATCATCCTGTCCTGGCAAGTGATCCCTTCAAAGTGCTTCATAGAATCATAGAATAGCTTGGGTCGGAAAAGGTCTTAAAACCCCTCCAGTGCCACCCTCTGCCCTGGGCAGGGACACCTCCCACCACACCAGGTTGCTCCAAGTCCCCTCCAACCTGGCCTTGAACCCCTCCAGGGATGGGGCAGCCACATCATCTCCAGAAAAGTGCTTTTCACAGCATTTCCTGTGGCATAAGTGCCACAGGGCAGTCATCAGCTGACAGAAGGAAAAAAACATGAGATTAAACTCCCTCTGAAAGGAGCTTCCAAGGGCTTCTTTGTTCGAAGGTTAGTCAGCCACAAAGGCATTTTAAGGAAACCTGCTGTGTCGGGCAGGCCCAGAGGCTGTTTACGACAGTCGGGCAGTGGTCCATGACGCTGTCGGAGGCAGGAGCTGACAGTCAAGCAGAGACAGCCCCCAAGGCGCCTGCCAGGATGGCAGGGTGACCTCCACCAGGACAGGGGGAGAATT
>JAHREE010150755.1:0-12910 GCA_033628505.1 Tringa tobata | reverse complement strand
GTCCAATTCTCTGCAGAAAAACATGGCCATCTCCTACACAGAATGTGCTGCCCAGGTGGTTTTTTTTCTGGCAACATAAGGGTGAATTATACATAGCTTGACGGGCCCATGACACCTCAGGGATGCCACATATAGATGGGCCAGTGACTGAGCACTTGACCATGGACACTATTGCACAAGTCATCCGTGATTGTGAGACACGCTGCAATCAAGCAAGCCAAGGCGTTAAAGCCTCTCTGGTATGGAGGACGATGGCTGAAATATAAATATAGGGGTCCTGGCAGATTAATTATACATGCCCCATGTCACTGTCTGGAACACTATCCTGAGCCTTGAAAAGCAAGTCCTGAGGCTGGCTGTGTGACAGGACCCAAAGGGTGATGATTAATGGAGCAGGTTCAAGCTGGATGCCTGTAACTAGTGGTGTCCCCCAGGGGTCAATACTTGGTCCAGTACTGTTCAATATATTCATCAGTGACCTGGATGAGGGGACAGAGTGTATCCTCAGCAAGTTTGCTGATGATACCAAACTGGGAGGGGTGGCTGACACCCCAGAGGGCCGTGCTGCCATCCAGCGGGATCTGGACAGGCTGGAGAGCTGGGCAAGGAAGAACCTCATGAGGTTCAACAGGGCAAAGTGTAGGGTCCTGCACCTGGGAAAGAAGAATGTTAGGCATCAACACAGGTTAGGCATGGACCTGCTGGGGACAAGCTCCGAAGAAAAGGATCTGGGGGTCCTGGTGGACAATAAAATGACAATGAGCAAACAGTGTGCTCTTGTAGCCAGGAGGGCCAACAGAATCCTGGGCTGCATAGGGAAGAGTGTGGCCAGCAGGTCGAGGGAGGTCATTCTCCCCCTCTACTCTGCGCTGGTGAGGCCACAACTGGAGTACTGTGTCCAGTTCTGGGCTCCCCAGTTCAAGAGGGATAGGGAACTACTGGAAAGAGTCCAGCGTAGGGCAACAAAGATGATTCGAGGCCTGGAGCATCTCCCTTATGAGGAGAGGCTGAGAGAGCTGGGACTCTTTAGTCTGGAGAAGAGAAGGCTGAGGGGAGACCTTATTAATACCTATAAGATCTCAAGGGCGGACTGAAGGAGGAGGGAACCAGACTCTTTTCAGTAGTTGCCAGTGAGAGGACAAGGGGTAATGGGCACAAGTTGGAACATAAGACGTTCCACTTGAATATGAGGAAAAACTT
This sequence comes from Tringa tobata, assembly GCA_033628505.1. Lineage (NCBI taxonomy): Eukaryota > Metazoa > Chordata > Aves > Charadriiformes > Scolopacidae > Tringa > Tringa tobata. Next base: position 11,710 of record JAHREE010150755.1, on the reverse strand, counting down.
TTTCACAGTGAGGGTGACGGAGCCCTGGAACAGGCTGCCCAGGGAGGTCGTGGAGTCCCCTTCTTTGGAGATTTTCAAGACCCGCCTGGATGCCGTCCTGAGTAGCATGATCTGACATGCTCTGGGTGGTCCTGCTTTGGCAGGAGAGTTGGACTAGATGATCTCTATGGTCCCTTCCAACTCTAAAAATCAGTGAAATTCAGTGAAATTCAGTGAACCTAACCTTTGGGTGGGAAAACCCAAATGTCACTCCCAGGCTGGAGTGCCCTCTGCTGAAGCCCCACCACCCTTGCCCATGGCAATTGCCTTAGGGCTTGTCCATTTACCCACAGCCTTGCAAAGAAAAGCAGCTACACGGGCGGTATTTCAATTAGGTTTAATAGCCAACAGCATCCTTCCATGCTGAAACGCAGCAACTGTATCTCCAGCTGCCCCTGGAGGAGTAAAACCAGCCCTAAGTCAACACCCCATTCCAGAATGACAGACTTAAGGAGTTGTTTTCTAACTTGAGGAGATGGCGTACAATTTCTGAGCAGTGACGTGCGGAATACTGGCAGGCAGGGCACCTGTGGCTCTACGACAATTCAAAGGGAACCAGAATGTTTCTATATTTTTATATTTACTGAACAGTATACTGTTCAGTTTTTTATTATGCTTTGCATTATTTCTTTTCCTTTCCTTTCTTTTCTTGTTACATTTCTTTGTGTCTTTCCTTTTCCTTTCTTTTCTTTTTGTTATAGATCTTAATTTTTCAATTTATCTCATATATAAATTTGTTTATATGATTTATTTGTTAATTTTTTTTTTCTTTTCTTTTTTGCGGATGTTTTTGTGATAGATTTTTTACATACTATGAATTTTTTTAATTTTGTTTTCTTTAATTTTATTCTAGCTGAGCTTATTGTTTAATAGGTTTTATTTCGTATTTTATTTTTTCTTATTTCATTTAACTGTATATTATTTTCTTTTGCCTTTTTAGTTTTCTTTTAATTTTATGTCTTCTGTTTCTGTGTTAATATATTTGGCTTTATTTACTTTATTCCTTTATACATTATTTTATTGTTTCCTTTTTATTTTATGTTGTATAGTTATTTTATTTCATTTGGGGTTTTTTGACTTTTAAATTTTATATTCTAGATATATGAAGGATTAACATGAAAATAAAATAAAAGAAGAAAATAATGAAATAGGTACAGTATATACAAAACCGTATCAAGCTCCCAGGATGACAGTCCCGTCACCAGCAGGCACTGGGGAAGTCCCAGACTGGACTCAGCGATGGATGGGAACTGGCTTCCAGCTCTTGAGTCAGGAACACTCGGATCGGGATCAAAGGCTGGTGAACAGACAGGGTCCTCTCTGGACATCGGCCATCGCAGGAAGAGCCTTGACCCTTTGATCCCTCAGCTTTTATACTTAGCATGGGGCAGATGGGATGGAATACCCCAGTTGGTCAGGTTTGGGTCACCTGTTCTGGCCACTCCTCCCCACAGGTGTGACCCCTCTACGTTTTTTCCGTTTCCGACCCTCTAAGGGGCAAATAACAAAAACTGGCTGACCTTGGTTGTCATAGCAATAAGTATAAGCAAGGGCCTCTCTGCATATCATTCCTTGGCATTTAGCACAAACATTGGCCTTATCATTCTGGGAACGAGCAGTTTTCCCCACAATATGCCGTTAATTTCACAGAGTTAGAGGAGGCCTAGCTAAAATGTAAAACTACAGAACACAAAATTGGTTCGGTTTTACCTCAAACCGGGACAGGGTGACGAGGCCCCCATGATGCAACGTCAGAGTGGGAGTCCTCACTAATGTGGCCTCCTTCAAACCGTGGCATGCTTTCCCTAGCTTTAATCTTCGCAGGCCCAGTTATCTCCCCTTCCCCCCTCATATCTAGTTTAAAGACCGGTCAATGAGCCCTGCTAACTCCTGCCCCAAGATTCTTTCCCCCCTCTTGGACAGCTGTGTCTCACCTGACAATGGCATGCCACGTGCCTCATATAGCCGCCTGTCTTCAAAAAACCCAAAGCCCTGCCTGTAACACCAGTCCCGGAGCCACGAGTTGATCTGTTGCCTCTTCCTATCAATATCTTTATTCACACTTGCCACTGGTGGGATGGAAGAGAAGACAACTTGTGTTCCTGACCCCTTGAGCTGCTGCCCTAAGGCTCTAAAATCTCTTTTCATTGATTTCGGCCTCCTCCTACCCATTTCATCACTACCCGCCTGAAATACTAACAGGGGGTAATAATCAGAGGCCTTTACTATGTCTGGGAGTTTGCTCCTCACATCCCTCACCCGTGCCCCAGGGAGGCAACAGACTTCCCTGTGTAGCGGCTCAGGGCAGCATATTGGTCCCTCTGCCCCCCTCAGCACAGAGTCACCCACAACTATGACCTTTCTCCAGTTCTTTTTGGAGCTAGGAGTCAAGTTGGGTCTGCAGTGACGTGGACTTTCTGACTTCTCTAGTCTTGGTGTGCCATCCTCCTCGCCATCGGCCAGTTCCTCCTGCAGGACTCCATACCTGTTCTGCAGGGGGAACTGGGAAGCTGGGAGAGGTTGGGAGGGGACTCGCCTGCTTCCCCGAGCAGGGACCTCTTTCCATTCCCCCCCTTCTCTGAGATCCTCTCCTGTTGCTTGGGGAGAAGAGGGGAGGGGGTCCTCCGATTTACACGGGGGCTCAACCTGTTCCCCTACTCTCAGGGAGTGGACCCACCAGTCAATTTCTCTTTCACACTCCCTGATGCTCCTCAGCCTCACCACTTCAGCCTTCAGCTGGGCCACCAGGTGGAGCAGATCATTCACCTGGTCACATCTTACACAGGTGTTGTCTCCGCTACCCTCCATTGCTAGCACCAGGCTCCAGCACTCCCTGCACCCAGAGGCCTGCACGCCCATATGCTTGCGTGGGGCCTCTGTCTGGGTGCCCACAGCTTTCTTAAACATAGCCTTTGATCTCTTAGAGACCATAGCTGAGTCCCCAGGAGCGACTGACCTTACCTTGAATGCTAGTAGAGGCACAGGGCCAAGCCACCACACACACCAGCTCACCCTGCTCCCTCTGTGCTCTGGGCCTGCCCTCCCTCAGGCCTTTTATCCCCTGGGGGCGGGATGAACCGGGGGTGGTGGTGGCTCCGCCCAGGCTCGCTCAGCAGCACCGCCCCCCAGCTGACAGCCCCCAGGACAAGCAGAGGCCTTGTCCCGGCTTCGAAAAAAGCCCCAAAAAGACCTTCTCCTCGGCCTTTTTCGCTACAGATCCCTTCCCCAGCGCAGTCTTACCTGCCCTGGAGCTGGTCTCTGTGGCAATGACCGTTTGGCACGTTAATGGGTGGTTTAAAATGACCGGGGGTGGTCAGTAGGGGCACAGGGATCATGAAATGATAAGCGTGTTTGATTTTTGGAGAAGTTAGGAGGGGGGGTCAGCAGAACTGCCACCTTGGGCTTCCAGAGGCAGAGCTGCTTCCAGCAGCCTTTGGCCTGCTTAGGAGACTGGTGGAGAGAGTCCCTCGGGAGCCAGTCCTGCAGGGCAAAGGAGTCCCGGCAGGCCGGACACTCTTCAAGAAGGAACTCTTCAGGCTGCAGGAGCAGGCCGCCCCTGCGTGCCGGAAGGTGGTCTGGTGGGGAAGAAGACCGGCCCGGCTGAACAGAGAGCTTTGGCTCACGGGAACTCAGGGGGAAAAAAAGAGAATTTCTGTCCTTTGGAAGAAGGGGCAGGCAACAGAAAGGTCTCAGTTGGTGCTGCTTCAAGGGCCGTTTTAGCACAGCAGCTTTCTTGGAGAGAGAGCCATTTATCCGGGCATAAGCTTTGAGCCACTTTGAACTATCTGCAGTTTGCTGAGGCAATATTTGCAACTGGTGAGGAAGTTCCCCAGATCTATGTTTTCCAGCATGTGCTGTGGTTCTTCTCTCAGCCTTGCTCGTACACACAGCCAGCAGACTGTGTTGCTCTGCTGGCTTCTTCTTCCACCTCTGCTCCCTTCTGCTACTCCACAGCTGTCCCGGGGGAAGCTTCACAGCTTCTGCCTCCTGCCCAAACCTTCAGTAAAACTACCGGGAAGCCAAGGAAACAAAGAGGGAGTTGGAGCTTTAGGACATCCCACCACCCCACCAATGTGAAGGTAACCGTGACTGCCCCAAAATCAGCTTGAGAAGCTGTTCTTTTTCATCACGATTCTTATGGTGCTTTACAATCTTTTTGCTGAGGGGTTTTAATACTGTAATTCATGGTATCTTACGGATATGCTCAATTAACTTGTAAAGTTTAAAATTTCGTCCTGTAGTCAGTGTTCATGCTAAAAAGACAGTTGCAACTTCACCATGGATCTTATGTGTTTGCCACGGGATAAAGAAGCCCACAGTCTCTTCATTCAAACCCTGGACCAAAATGCAGGAGACAATATTGAAGACATACGTTACTACCTTGATTCCCCAGGTACACGTACTTCCCTCTCAAGGAACACAACAGCCTCTGAATGGAGGCCCTAGTCTTCATGACAGCAGCTCCACCTGCTCATCTACTGGCAGCAAATAGATTACTCGCGAAAAAGCGATGAGCACAAAGAGATTCCTGATGGAGATGGCAATGCCTGGAACCATCTCGAGGGAAGCTGCCGTTCACCTCTGAAATCCTCTGGCCATTGCTCGCCGTTCCGCTCTTGGGACTAGCTGTAGTCCCCCAGGTGTAGCATCAGGAGGGGACAGCCATAGAGAAACAGCTGCTCTCGGGATCCCTCTTCTCCAGCGCTGTCCACGTTATGTCACAGTGACCAGGCTGGTGGCATCTCCCAACTCTTCCAAGTCATCCTCCAAGAGGAGGGCCAATGCACTCCAAGAACTGTCAGAGTGGGAGGCAGGCCCGGAGTAACGATGGAATCTCAATATGAGTATGATCGTTCTCCCTTTATTAAAGCTGTTACATGGTTTATATAGACAGTCAAGCAGAGCACGCCACACACAACAAGATATAATTGGTACACTATGCCTGTCCACGCGCCTTAAGCAACTACATGATTGGTAGAGGGTTGCTGTTCACGCGAAGGGTCTTGTTGACACTGACCAGACTGGGTTCTTCTTATCTTGCTGCCGACATTCCTTCAAGGACAGGTTATCTCATCCTCGGGGCCTACACCAGCTGCAAAGACTGGGTTGCTCACGCTAATAAGATCATGTCCTTTCTCACTTAGCCATCCTTCCACAATTCCCTCTTCTTGGTTTTGAGCAATCCAGGCTTGATTGGTGATTTTAAACAACAGTTTCTTAATACAAGACATAGCACAGCTAATAACCATTAAAACTATTACTAAAACGATTAAAATTAACAATCCTGTCTGCAATAAGCCTTTTAGCCATCCTGTTAGTCCTAGCCAATTACCTAAAGCTTATAATCCAAAAAATCCTACGTCTTGCTTTATTTTTTGAGCGTTTTCCATGAGTTGTTGGATTTCTTCATGAATAGATTTAGAATGATCGTTTAAATTCACACAACACGTTCCTTCAAATTCTTCACAGCCATGACCGTGGGCCAGCAATAGAAAGTCTATCGCTGCTCTGTTTTGTAGCACTGCGTGTTGTACCGAGGTCAAATCTTCTGCTAGCTCAGAGAGGACACGACTTGTTGCATTGGCCTGTTTTTCTATCCAACATGCCATCGCCTCTATATTCGTGTGGGCTCTTGCTGCAGCAACACCAGGTGTAAAAAATGATGCAAAAACAATTTCCCACCGATTCCATAGCTTCACATTATCATCACACGTATTTTCCAGGATTACAGAACTGCTTCTCTTCCATCGTGTGGGGTGAGTCTTGTTAGGATGATGATGCGGTGTGCCTAGGCTAAGTTGCCCTATAGTACATGGCCCACCTATGTGAGGGAGCTCTCTCGCTCCCTCACTCCCTTGCTAACAAGGACTCTCTTGCTAATAAGGACTCTCGCTCTGTAGTGCCTGCGTCCCCTGCTTGCCTGCCTCTGCCCGGGTGCTGCTTCAGAGGTTCCCTGATCCATGAGGTATTGAGATTAGATTTGTTCTTTGCCCTTAATCCTTGGTTTTGTGGTTGTTCCCGCGTCCTGCCTGCATCGGCTCACACATTTGGCGGAGTCAACAGCTCCAGGAACACCCATGCCATGGCTGATAAAAAAGTTGGGGACTGGGGAGGCCACTATTCCGGGTGGCCCAGTATGGAGCACTGGACCCCTGTGGCCACTTTCTTGGCTAAATTGGCTCCGCAGGAGGCATGGCCTGAAATAGATGATGGGGCAGTGATTATTCCCCAGAGCATTGAAATGGCTATGCATGGATTGCCGTGGAAAGCAGCATCAGATTCTTCCTGCAAATTAGTGGGTAGATTGGGATGGCTGTTAGCTACTGGACTAAGAGCTCTTGATTGTGAGAGAACTGGAAAAGGAAAACAGGAGTTTACAAGATGCAAAGGTGATTGCACAAGAAGTAATTACGGTTACAGCAGAGCGGTGCTATGAGATGCAAGATAATGTAGATGGGTTGGTAGCGTGTATTGTTAATAAACAAAGGGACAAATATGGGAAAAGTAAGCTTTTGATTTCCCAAGTTCGTGCTCTCACTACAAAACGGTCATGGGATCCCGAGGAATGGGATAGAAATATTTGGAGTGAATCCTCAGACTCTGAGACTGAGTTTGATTTTGATCTGGGCTGAGGTGGTGGTGGAAGCACAACCCCTCATACAAACAAGAGGGAGCAGGAACGAGCAGAGAGAGGAGTGCAGACCACTAGTACTTGCACTCTGAAAGAGTTAAGGGAATTTTTAGAGATCTAACAGCAAAAGAGTGGGGGAGGCATACTGTCATGGATTTTGCAAGCATGCTATAGTGGAGCTGCTTTTATCCATTTATCAGTGAGTCAAAAAGATTTCTAAGCCCTAGAGCCATTGATGATCAGGTAGAACAAGGACGTGCTCAGGTGCAAAATGTTAGAAGTCCTGACAGGCATTATTGCCCCGATGTCATATCAGAGGTTGTGTGCAGCAGTTTTAGCAGCAGATACTGAATTAGTGTCGTCCTGTGGAAACCGGTGTATAACGGAGGAAGGTATTAATTTGGTGCAACAGATGAGGACGGTTCATGCGTCGGTTACAGGATCCAATCCAGACAGTGTAGCAGTGACAAAAAGTATCAAAATGCAGTTTTTGAGAGGAGCGCCTGCCTCACTGAACCCTGGGATTATACCAGCAGTGACAAATGCCATGGGTAATGTAGGCGCCCCAGCAAACACCTTGAGGGGAACTGGGGCTGTCATTTCAGGACCCTCTGTGCGGGTGGTGAATAAAGGAGAGTGCAACAACAGTGCAACACTTGCTTATCCAGTCTCACAAGAGACCTCTGCCAATCCCACGGCCTTTCAAAACGGACATTCCAAAGCAATACTGATCTTCTCCTGTACCCTCATTACCACTATTCTCCCCGTTAAAAGGTGTACTTAGTTTCTCTGATCTTTCATATCCTTACATTTGTCCTGACACAAGTGACACATCATTTCTAAAGTCGGCTTTTCAGATCCAGACTGTCTAGGAAAAGGCCCTTTCCATTATTCTCCAGATTTCTCCTCCCTTTACACTTTGTTCATTCAGATACCTCTAACTTAGGCCGCTGCTTTGACCTTCAGGGAGTTGAAAGCTTGTCTGTCTTTCAACAATCTAATTGTCTCCTTAGACAAGTCTTTAACTATGTTTATATCTATCTTGTTTATCTATGTACCTAAATATTTCTCCTAAGAAGACCCTTGTAGAAAAGCAACCTCATTAGAGGTAGCTTCTACTGAGCATATGATTGCAGAGTGAATTTTATTGTTTATGACAACTGATTCTGCTTTAGTTTTCTTTTCCTACAAAAAGGAAAAATTCTCCAGTGCCTGGGTGCAGCCAGGTCTCTGAGGAGAGCAGGAGGGAGATGGTGCAATGGACTCGTAACATCCAGATATCAGTGGAGAAGTCTGATGCAAGGAGCAGTGCTGTAAGTCCCAGGTGGGCAATGTGAGAAATGGTGGGGTTGGGGAAGTGAGGAGCAAAGCTGTCTGTACAGTGATGGACATCAAGGGACTGCTTTTCCTACCTGTCCAGACCTCTCTGTGTCAACATCAATCAGAGAATGCTTCTATCACCTCTTCTTTAAACAGAAAAATAATAAAATATATCCTTTAAAATCAAGAAATTAGATGCACTTTGAAATCTTCCTCCTTAGCTGCATTACAAAACCTCTCTAATTAGCTGTACAAGTCTTGAAGACTTGAACAAAATTACAAAAGATAAATACCTTGTTAGGGCTTTCTGTCTTTTAACGAGCCCCATGGGGTATTTGGTGCTCAGTCCATGAAACTCAGATACTGAGAGAAGATTGAACAAAGTGCTCAAGAAATCAGACGCAAACGTCAAAGTACCTGGAAGCATTAATGAGCCCCACCGAGGGCCATAACTGCCTCCCCAGGGACTTGTTAGAGCAGATAACTGGAGGCTGTATTTGCAGGTAGGCAGAGGCAGAGTGCAGGTGCCTGCAAAAAGCAAAAGGGCCAAGCCCTCACCCCCAGGCCCTGGCAAGGCACATCCTGTCCCTCACTTGTGGCTCAGGACTCTTCCTGGTGGCAGTGGGATGTGAGGGGCAGCAATGCCAACTGTAGGAAAATTGCATGGCACCTCCTGGCCTCCCAAAGAAGGGGCAAGAGTCCCGAGTCTAAAAAGAATCATAGAATCATGAAGTCATTTAGGTTGGAAAAGACCTTTAAGATCATAGAGTCCATACTGTGATATCCTAACACGGCCAAATCTACCACTTAACCATGTCCATAAGCGCCACATCTACAGGTCTTTTAAATACCTCCAGGGATGGTGACTCAAACACTTCCCTGGGCAACCTGTTTCAATGCTTGGTAATCCTTTCAGTGAAGACGTTTTTCCAAATATAAACCTCCCCTGGCAGAACTTGAGGTCATTTCCTCTTGCCCTATCACTTGTTACTTTGGAGAAAAGGCTGACACACACACACAGCCCTGCCACTACCACCTCCTTTCAGGTGGTTGTAGAGAGCAAGTCTCCACTCAGCCTCCTTTTCTCAAGGCTAAACAACCTGATCTCCCTCAGCCGCTCCTCACAAGGCTTGTGCTCTAGACCCTTCACCGCCTTAGTTGCTGTTCTTTGGATGTGCACCAGCACCTCAATGACTTTCTTGCAGTGAGGAGACCAAAACTGGACACCAGTGCTGAGTACAGGGGGACAATCACTGCCCTTGTCCTTCTGGCCACACTATTGCGAATGATAGGCCAGGATGCTGTTGACCTCCTTGGCTACCTGGGCACACTTCTGGCTCATATCCAGCCAGCTGTTGACCGACACCCCCAGGTCCTCTTCCACTGGGCAGCTCCAGCCACACTTCCCCCAGCCCGTAGAGTTCATGGGGTTGGTGTGACCCAAGTGCAGGACCCGGCACTTGGCCTTGTTGAACTTCATCCCATTGGCCTCGGCCCATTGATCCAGCCTGTCCAGATCCCTCTGCAGAGCCTTCCTACCCTCAAGCAGATCAACACTCCCATCTAACTTGGTGTGACCTGCACTGACTGATCCTCTCATCCAGGTCATTGATAAGGATATTAAAGATAGCAGACCCCAGTACCGAGACCTGGGAAACACCACTTGCGACCAACCTATGACTACAATGGATTTGACTTCAATCACCACAACTCCTTGGGCCTGGCCCCCTGGCAAAGAGTACGCCCATCCAAGCAATGAGCCGCCAGTTTCTTCAGGAAAATGCTGTGGGAAATGGTGTCAAGGGCTTTATTATTGTCTAGGTAGACAATATCCAGAGCCTTTCCCTTGTTCACTAAGAGGGTCACCTTGTCATAGAAGGAGGTCAGACTTCTCCAGTAGGACCTGCCTTTCATAAACCCATGCTGTCCTGTACATGCCACGTGACGGCACTGAAGGTGATCTGCTCCATAACCTTCCCTTGCACCGAGGTCAGACTGAAAGGCCTGTAGTTCCCCAGATCCTCTCTCTGGCTCTTTTTGTAGATTGGCATCACATTTGCTAACCTTCAGTCACTTGGGACCTCCCCAGTTTGCCAGGGCTGCTGATAAATGATGGCAAGTAGATTGGTGAGCCATCTCCCTCAGCACCCTGGGGCGGATCCCATCCGGCCCCCAAGGTTTGTTTGTGTCTAAGTGTTGTAGCAGGTCGCTAACCATTTCCCCTTGGCTTCAGCACATGGGCACAGCCAGCTTCTGTGCTTTTATTATTTCCTTCTTGAAGAATGTTCAGCCTTCCTGGACTCCTTTGTGCTTCAGGACTGCTTTCAAAGGGACTCTGTCAAGCAGGCCCCGAAACAGTCCAAAGACTGCCCTCACTCAGCAGTACAACCCTGAGCTGACAAAAAAGAGGTGTAATTCTGGGGTTCTTTGGGAAATAACTTAGGATTGACTCAAGAACTCTGCCTTAACTTGTCAATGTCTTTTCCTCTTTCGACAGTCCCCCATGCCCAGAGTGAATAAATGTCCAACAGCAGCTCCATCACTCATTTCCTCCTCCTGGCATTCGCAGACACATGGGAGCTGCAGCTCTTGTACTTCTGGCTCTTCCTGGGCATCTACCTGGCTGCCCTCCTGGAAAATGGACTCATCACCACTGCCATAAGCTGTGACCACCACCTCCACACCCCCATGTACTTCTTCCTCCTCAACCTATCCCTTCTTGATCTAGACTCCATCTCCACCACTGTCCCCAGATCCACGTCCAATTCTCTGCAGAAAAACATGGCCATCTCCTACACAGAATGTGCTGCCCAGGTGGTTTTTTTTCTGGCAACATAAGGGTGAATTATACATAGCTTGACGGGCCCATGACACCTCAGGGATGCCACATATAGATGGGCCAGTGACTGAGCACTTGACCATGGACACTATTGCACAAGTCATCCGTGATTGTGAGACACGCTGCAATCAAGCAAGCCAAGGCGTTAAAGCCTCTCTGGTATGGAGGACGATGGCTGAAATATAAATATAGGGGTCCTGGCAGATTAATTATACATGCCCCATGTCACTGTCTGGAACACTATCCTGAGCCTTGAAAAGCAAGTCCTGAGGCTGGCTGTGTGACAGGACCCAAAGGGTGATGATTAATGGAGCAGGTTCAAGCTGGATGCCTGTAACTAGTGGTGTCCCCCAGGGGTCAATACTTGGTCCAGTACTGTTCAATATATTCATCAGTGACCTGGATGAGGGGACAGAGTGTATCCTCAGCAAGTTTGCTGATGATACCAAACTGGGAGGGGTGGCTGACACCCCAGAGGGCCGTGCTGCCATCCAGCGGGATCTGGACAGGCTGGAGAGCTGGGCAAGGAAGAACCTCATGAGGTTCAACAGGGCAAAGTGTAGGGTCCTGCACCTGGGAAAGAAGAATGTTAGGCATCAACACAGGTTAGGCATGGACCTGCTGGGGACAAGCTCCGAAGAAAAGGATCTGGGGGTCCTGGTGGACAATAAAATGACAATGAGCAAACAGTGTGCTCTTGTAGCCAGGAGGGCCAACAGAATCCTGGGCTGCATAGGGAAGAGTGTGGCCAGCAGGTCGAGGGAGGTCATTCTCCCCCTCTACTCTGCGCTGGTGAGGCCACAACTGGAGTACTGTGTCCAGTTCTGGGCTCCCCAGTTCAAGAGGGATAGGGAACTACTGGAAAGAGTCCAGCGTAGGGC
>JAHREE010150752.1:0-16568 GCA_033628505.1 Tringa tobata | reverse complement strand
CCCCCAGCACACCCTGCAGAGAGCCACCCCGGCTCCCAAACAGCACGTTCCATCCCTCTTCCCCACTTGGCAGCTCTGCCTCTGTGGCTAGGGGCTGTTGCATCAGAACGCCGCTGCCAAAGGACCCGCTTCCTCGGCCTGCCCTGACCCCCCATCGCACCAGTTCCAGAGACGCTCCCTTGGGCTAATCCAGTAGGAAGTATGCTGGCAAGTTCTGGAATTATTTGTAGGGTGGCCTGCTACTGCAGACTCTGCCCTGGCGCTGACGAGCCAGTGTGATTCGCAGGAGAAATAGGTAATTAAAGGAAAGAAACCATTTACTTGGTTTATTTTGACCTGAACATCATACAAAATTAAATTAAAATATATCTCTGCGTTTCCCTGCACTCCTGTTTGCTGCCTGGCTGCTCCTCACCCTTAGGGACACTCAGGCTGTGCTCCTGCTCTGCCAGCTCCTCGCCTCGTGCCACCTTCACCCCGGGTACCGGGCACAGACCCCGGCTGGGGGGGGTCCCCACTCCCCCGACACGTGTCCAGCCAGGGGGACGGCAACCGTCCATCCCAGTCAGCACACAGCAGGGGCTGGGGAGAGCGGGGACCGGGATAATGGGGGATGAAAAGACAGCGCAGGGACCTGCAGGGTTGGGTGATGTTCTGGGAAAACAGTCTGCATTGGTTTTATTTCTCATTCCAGCTGGTTTGCTCCCCTCCCAATTCCTGACCATCTTGGATTTTCCCATCCTCTTGTTTTTTGCCCACTCTAGCCTGCATTCCTCCCCTATTGCCAAAACAGATTTTAATTACGTACTGGAGAGCCTCTCCAATGTATTTTCAGCTCTGCCAGGGAGCTCTGGAGCCTCTCTGCCCGCCTGCAGGTGATGCCTGCTGTTATTATCCATCCCTATTACTTGCTTGTGCTCCCTGGTTTAAAGGAAAGCACTATGCTGTATTGTGTTACCTTGTGACACACAGATGAATCATTTCACTGATAAAAGGTCTACACAGAACCAGCGCCACGAACAGCCAGTGAGAACCGCAGGCTCCTCCTGTACTGGATGGAGCTGGCTCGGCAGCATTTGCATCGAGCCCTGAAAGGGGAATATTTCAAAATTCTCTGCCTTCATTAATCTCCTGGCTTTTGAGAAATTTTATGAGATAATCTACTTACAGCCTTGCCTTCAACCAGAAAGCATTACAAGGCATAAATAAATAATATTCCTTTTCCTATTCTTGTGGGCTATCTGTTGGTTTGACTGAATTTGCCCAACGATCTCCCCTTCCTCAACTCTGTCATTATTATTATTACCTTAATAAAGTATTTACGCTTCTTTGCGCCTTGCTAAAATTACACAAATGCACTGGTAGGAACCCAGCACACTGAAAAATTAACAGCTCAATAGAAACTGGGCCCAGCCTACTGCTGGGATGTGGATCCAAGCCGGCCGCCCTCGGCTGAGGTTCAGACATGAGGCTTCAAAGGCAGCCTCTCCCCATCCTCGTGCTGTGCTGGCTGAGCTCAGCCATGCAGCAACTCCTTCCTGACCTGCCCAGAAGCAGAAGCTCTAATTATTTTCATTTGCATCAAGAGAAATATTTTTGGAGCAATAACCATAGCCATCACTTCAGAAAAAAAAACCAAAAACCACCAGGAGGGTTCCCAGCGCGATGCGGGAGGTGACGCTCGTCACCACGACTGGGGAGATCCCATCTGACTCCCCGGCGCCGCGAGGAACCGGGGGAGCATCTCTGCCGGGGGTGTGCAACCAGGGGGAGGGCTCCATCAGCCGCCCTGACAGAAGACTTGGCAGGCAGCATAATGCCTTCAAATCTCAATTTGTTATCTCCTCTGAAAGCAAATTAAAGCGCTAACTCAGCGGTGACCTTCACCTGGGAGCAGAGAGCTGCCTGCTGCGGCCGAGGCTGTGCCCCGGGCTTGGACCCCACTGCCAGAGAAACCCTCCAGCAGGTACATGCTGGTGTCTCTGATGGCCATCAGGGCTCAGCTGACGGTCTCCACCACCCAGAGCACCCTGCAGCTCAGAGGAGGACCTCTCTGGGTGAGACTTGCCGACCCCCTATACGTACCTAAGGCATCTTGCAAGTATTTCTGCCCCACCAGCTTCAGGTATTCTTCGATTGCTTTGGTGGCCAGTGTGTTCTCCCTGAAAATGAGATGCTCATTCTCACCACAGCGATCAACTTCAGACATCATCAGGTCAGTCAAGAAATCCTGGAAAGCAAAGCCCATGGTGGGTCACCAAGGCAGTGACATACGCTTCGTTCAGCAGCCTCCCCTTCTCCGGAGAGGTCTCACCTCGGGAGGACACCAGAGGGAGCGGAGGTGCTGCGGGTGCTCCCCGGTGTGCACTACCACCAGCCCCACTTCTCTCCTCTTTCTCCGGCCTCACAGAGACGAGAGGAGACATCAACCACCGGAGAGTCACAACCTTTGCACCCCCAAAAATGACTCATTCCAGGCATGCAGCACTTTTGAACCTTTTTGGTCGGTTTTCGGTTAGGTCCCAATTCAGCCTTGTATTTTGCGGGTGAAACATTTTCTGTGCTACTACATTTCTGTGCTACTCCGCAGTTAACGGCGGAGAATCAAGCCTGTAATAGGGCATCAAGATGCTCAAACGTCCTGCTTCCTTAGTATTCATGGAAATAAACAGCACTGATAGGGCGCACACACATTTTGGGCACATTTTTGGTCTGACGTGCACACAGCCTAACGCCAGGCGATTGTCTAACCCTCTGTGCTGCAGAGCGATGGAAGGGGTGGGCAGGAGCAGAGCACACGCTGCCCCGGGCAGCAGCTGGGCCACGGAATTGCAAATTCTAACTGAAAACCAGCGCTTCAGCCCCAGCTCCATGTCTGCTTCAGCAGCAGCGTTATCTGATGGGAGAGGGTCACGTAGCTCCCCGTGCATTCTGCTGAAAATCCACTGTGTGGTGTGATATTTAGTGTGCTGCAGCCAGCGTTAATGCAGGAGAAATGCCATGCAGTTTTTAATGCTGATGCATATTCAGCTTGTGTCCTCTGCGCCGCTAATGGGAAAAGCAGCCCTGGGCCCCTGCCCAGCTCCTGCCTGCACTGGGGGGCTGAAAGGGGGACCCCGGGGGACAGAGGGACACAGGCTGCTGGCACCCTGCAAATCACACACATTAAACCTCTTGCTGCTTCCCCGTGTGGGAGGCAGAGCAACGCTGACATACAAATTCACTTCTACAACCAAGGGCACCTTTTTTCACACTGCCTTCCTCTGAAACAAAATAATCTGCTCGGTAATAACCTTTCACTAAGAAATTCTCCTTCATTTGTCACGACCGTACCAGATGGAAGCCGTTCCCGGCAGGGGCAGCAGGAGCCCCCCAGGTCCTGTCCCCGCTGTCCCCATGCCAAATCCAGCTCCCCGAGCCCCCCCCAGCGCTGTCACTGTCACCCAGGCTGCTCCAGCCCGGCTGGGGAGAGGGGACACTCAGGTCCCTTTCCCTGCCAGCGGCTGCCCGGGAGGTTTGCAAGGGAGGCACTTAGCTCCCTTCCATTTTTCATACGGACACTTGCGCATTGGAAGTTTAATCAAGGTTTCACAGACAGCTCCACCTCAACCCAAGGGACCCAAACCATTTCATCCACAGGCCCTTCGTGACTCTGCTTGCGTCCCAGAGAAAGGAAAATCCCAGCGGCTGGCAGGTACGTCTCCCTCTGAGCAGAGGAGAATAGGGGAGGAAGGCTGGTACCTCTGCAACCCAACTATCATCCCACCTCTCCCACCTTCCCACAAGACTGGGACCAACAGCTGCCTTGACCTTGCCAAAAGAACCTCCAAAAAAGCCAGAGGAGGAGCTCGGAAGAAAAAG
Source organism: Tringa tobata (assembly GCA_033628505.1). NCBI lineage: Eukaryota > Metazoa > Chordata > Aves > Charadriiformes > Scolopacidae > Tringa > Tringa tobata. Next base: position 12,707 of record JAHREE010150752.1, on the reverse strand, counting down.
AAAAATGACACTTCCATTATTTCTTCAGCCAGAAGATCCCCTTCCTCAGATCCCACAATGTCAGCGATGCTCCGGCAGCTGCAGAGGCAAAAATCCCCCCTGGAAGCAAAGCACACGCCTCCCCCCGCTATTTTCTCTCATTTTGCCCCTTTTATCAGCCAAGCTGGAATGAAACTTTAAACCCCTGCTCAAATCCCGTTAGCTGCTATCTGGGTAACTCCGTCACCTTTATCTTCCCGGGGCTCTCCCGGGGTACGTTTCAATTCCAAACCACAGCTCAGGCTGACACAAGGTGCTGATTCTTAATTAGCAGCCGCTGACCTTGGCTTTGCTTGATTCTCTATCCTGTCACTTTCCCAACATACTAATTATCTCAGGAACACTGAGTTTTATAGCTTCTCTCAGCCAAGTGTTTGCTTTTCCCCTCTGCTGTCAGCTGAGGACTGGCTGCCACGGGATGCGGGACCAAGCTGGGATGCACAACCCGACGGCGAGCCAGGGCTGCCGAGCGGCGGAAACACGGGGGCCAAGTTTTAGCCAGCGATGGTGTGAATTCCAATGATTTTAGCTGATCTACAGAACTCACTAGAATTTAAAACGAGGCAAAATTCCAGTGTGGGGCTCAACACAAAGCCAGAGAAGATCCCCCTGAAACCTCTGCTGCGGCCGTTAGTCCCTACGGAGCACCTGCGGCTCCACAGCCGAGAAAAACGGTCCCTTGTCTCCAAAGTGGGAAGGAAAGCTGCTGAAATCCCCAAGAGCTCCGTTACGGTGCAGCTCCCAAAGCTGGGGTGTAATGTGACAGAATCCAGCCTTGTTACTGAGCCGGGGATGGAGGCGAGGGCCAGGATAGCCAACAGCAGCCTCCCGGCCAGGGCTTCTCACCGTCCCCAACTGGTCCAGCCTCCCCAGGCTCCAGGGAGCATCTTCCTGAGCTGCATGAACTGTCCCCGAGATGCATCAGGGACCAAAACACCCACAGCGTGTCCTTGAGTGAGATCCTCTGCCCAGACCGCTCTCGGTGGCCCCGCGGAGCTCTGCTGGCCGCGGGAAAGGAACCTCATCCCTGGGTCAGTTCCCATGACATCCTGCGATTTCTGTCCCAGGGCCATCTTCCAGATCTTGCCTTCCCTCCACACAAAACAGCCACTTCGGCTCTGGATCACACGTCTGGTATCTCTGCCTTAAGTACGCCAGCAGCCAGCACTCGGAAGACACAAATGGAATGCAAATACTTGTCGAATCCCTCCGGGGGCCTCACTCACCCACATACAAGGCTCTGAATAAAATGCAATAACTAAAGCCAATAAAACTCCCTGTTTCTGAGCAGCAGAGATCAGCAGGGGGTTGTTTTCAGTTAGGGCCCCTGGCAATGGAAGAAAATAAGATGCTTTATTTCATTACATCGGAGTCGAGAGGGGAAGGAAAAGGTCTACAGTAGAAATTAAGGGCTGTGGCAGCGCTCTTCAGGCTGGCTCCCGTGTTTATTTTAAGGATATTTGCCTCAGACTGGACACAGCTGAACCTGCGTGACTTCAGTCGCTTCACATATGCTGATAAAGAAGAGCAATTCATAAATAAATAAACTCAGAGCATGACAGCACAAGGCTGCACTGGTTTCCGGCACTTTTCAAATAAACCACGCATGAGCCCACAGCCGTGTGTGCTATTCTATGGCAGCTCCTCCAGAAAGACACGCAGGAGGTGGCTGCCGACGTGGCACCTGGTCCCCGCGGTGGGGACAGTCCTCAGCACCACTCTGGCCTAAAAACATTTCCATTTCCCCTGGGTCTTGCATCTGTTGAGCTTCAGATGCTGCTTCCCCTGCCCTGCCTGGCTGAATTCATCCTCCTGTTCCAAACCACAACCAAAGAGCATCTTCCTGCGGGTGAGGAAATATCTCCTAACCTCTGCCTCGTCCCTCGCACACGTGGCAATCAAGGACGTCTGACTAAGTAACTCATCTCGCTGCAGGACTGTGTGAGGATCCCCCAAACCTTTGCCTGGGAGAGCTGAAAAGAGAATATGGAAGTAGGGGTGATGCCCTGGGAACGAGGACACTGCAGCCCTGTGTCTCCCCGTGCGATGTCCCCGCAGGTGACTTCCCCGTGTCAGCAGGCAGCGGCACCAGCGCCGTGCCCTGGGGGTGGCCCGAGTTTGAAAATGCTGATTGAAAAGTAAAATCCACCGAGAGAAAAACCAACACCTGCCCAAGAACACAATCCCACGATGCCCATGGCAACAGGGCCAGGGAAGCAGACTAATTGCAATGCTTAAACACAAAAAGTGGGAAGAAAAAGCTTCCCGACACGGCCGCGGTGACAGCAGGGACACTTCCACGGCACAGGGAGCCAATGAGAACACAGGTCTGGCAGGAGGTATCCTGCCCACATCCAGCCAGGATTTTGCTCCTCGCCACCCTGGGGAAGGTCCTCCAACCCCGGGGACATGTGTCCACACACATGGGGGTGTCACTGAGCTGATGAGACCCGTGTCCCCGCAGACACCGCTGGGGTCAGGCACCCCGCTGGGCTGGAGCTGATTGTTCCCAATATCGTAACTGACTGATGGGCAGATTGACTTTGAAATAATAAGGTTCTCCACATCACAAGCCTGATTAATAGGATTGACTTAACCTTAAGAGGATTGAATTGATAAAGGTAATAAGATTACTGCTTATTTCAAAGACTAGCCCAGAGTCCAGCTGGGCTTTTATGCAAAGGTGGAACACACCAGGGGCTGGGAGGGCTGTAGGTTACAGGTGGACGAGTGTCAGGACACAGGGAGGTGTCAGTGCTATGGTGGCACTGAACCGTGGGGCTCGGTGGTGCTGAGCCATGTGAGGAGAGCGGTGGAGGGGCAGCCACTGCATCTGGAGCAGACCAAGAACCCCAGTCCCAGCTCTTCACCATCACCCAGTGGGTCTGGGCTGGACACCCCTCTGCTGGGAAATGCAGTGACGTTCCCTCCTTTGAGCACTGGAGCCCATCCTTGATGCTTTGGGCATTTTCTAGTTCTCCCTGGGAATGGAGATGCAGTGGCAATGCAAGGGTTAACGCATAGGCATTTACACCCATCACCTTGTGCAGGGCAATAAGAAAACCTGAGGGATGTAACACTAACTGTGTTAACTGCCCCGACACCCAGAAGACCCACCCCTGCAGCTCCCCCTCACCCACTTTTCTCCATCCTTTTAACCAGCCCCACTGCCGTGTTTAGGGAGAGGGGGGAAACCAGTGGAGGTGCTCATAAAACTGATTAAAAAGCCTTCTCAGCCCAGCTATGGCTGCTATAAAATATTATCAGAGAGATAAACTCTTTGTGGGCGAAATGATAAGGCTGCTGCCCACCTCACCTATGGCTGAAGGCGCGCAGCGTCCCTGCTTCTCTGCATCCCCCCAGTGCAGGTAGGGGAGCACCCCCAAAGGGACCCACCAAGCCCTGGTGCCACCAGCCTCCAAGCCCAGCCGTGCCAGGCATCTCCCAGTCCCCTCCCCGAGCTGACCTGTCACTTTTGGGCAGCTTTGCACCGTATTTGCAGGTCCTGCACCTAAACTGGCACTGCCAGAGGAGCCCCGACCCGACACCCCCCCGCAGCGCCCAGGAGGGGACGTGGAGACCCCAGCAGGCTGGCGCGGGGGGAGTCAGTACATCTGCTCAGCTGAAGCAAATCCTCACAGCATAAACAAACAGAGCCACATGTTTATCCTTCACTCCATTCACAACACGATAAATATTTATTTCAAGTGAGCAGCTGGTTAGTTAGAGCTTTGTCTAATGCTGGGCTTGATCTGCCGACCATTTGGACAGGAGAGGATTTTTTATATATTTATGGTCATGAACTCAGCTCTGAAAGCTGTAAGACAGCCCCGAAACAAATCTGAGCCTGGGAAATATTCTGGAAGCATGGAAAGTCAGAGTGGGTCTGGCTCAGGGAAGGAGGCAGCCTGTCCCCAACCACATCACTCGGGCCACATCAAGCCACGCTAACGGAGGGGTGAGCACTCCCAGCACCACCAAGCACAGCACCAGAAATACTTGTAATCACAACCATGTGTCTTTTATCTATGGGTTGCAAAACACACGAAAATAGTCAGGCATCTCCCCCCGCCCTTACAGGTAGCGTTTTACCAGGGATGGGGCAGCCACAGCTTCTCTGGGCAACCTGGGCCAGGCTCTCACCACCCTCACAGCAAAGAATTTCTTTCCGGTATCTCATCTAAATCTCCCCTCTTCCAATTTAAAACCGTTACCCCTTGTCCTGTCACTGCTCTTCCTGACAAAGAGTCCCTCCCCAGCTCTCCTGTAGCTCCCTTCAGATATCGGAAGGATCTGTTGTGATACGGCTACGAAGGCCAGGAAGAAGTAGGTATTTTGGGAGAAAATTCAGTTACAGCCCTTGTCCCCCTTCTGCTGGGCTGTGGCTGGCACGTGGCATCACCGGCAAGCACCACGTCCCACCTCTGCGCGGGAGCCCCTGCTGTGTGGCTCAGGGTGGACACATGTACCCAATGGCTCGTGCCTCATTAAGGGATTACACCACATTTACAGCAAATCGCTACAGGAAAACAAGGCCTGAAACACTGCAGGAGCAATTAGCTGCTAACGAGTCTTCATAGATAATCTACCGGACACTTGTTTCTCACTCCAACTGTAATTGCTGCTTTAGCGTCAGCTACAGCAGCCAAGAGCCACCAAAAACCCCTTTATCAGCAAAATAAATTAGTGGCTGCTGATTGCCACGTCTGCACTCCTCAGGGCAGGGGGGAGCTCTGGAGAGGTCCTTGGAATGGCTCTCGGCAACGCACAAGCATGGGGAACCCACCCCCAGCCCGGGGAAGCTTTGGGGGGTCAGAGGAGGAGGGGGCATCGCACGCGGTGCCGGGAAGGGGGTGCTCATCGCTGCCCAACGGGGCTCAGTCCTCCCCCAGCACAGCCTGGGACCCCGACCCACCTCCTGCAGCCTCACCCAGCAGCTCCATGGCCCCCCACAGGGATCTGTTCTCCTCCTCCCGGGCTCTGAACCCCACTCCAAACCCCACCGTGCCCCATTTGGGGATGCGGGTGTTTTACCTTCCCGCTCGGTGTCGCCTCCCAACAAGCAGACACTTGGTGCTGGTGAGTCTGGGATGAAGGAACCGTGTCCTCAGCAGCAAAACCAGATGCAGTTTGGAGCCAGACCTGCCTTCCCCAGCACGCACAGCCACCTACAGACCCTCCTGGCCTTCAAACGACAGAAAACCAAAGCAAGCTGTGTGTGTGTCTCCTGCAGACTGGCTGGGAAGAAGAAGTGAGAGACTGTTGTTTCTGTCTCAAAACTCCAGGGAGATGCTCAGCCGGGTGATGCTGGGGAGTGGGAGACCTTCGTAAGGGCATGGACTCGTCCTGTCCCATCCTCCCTGGAGCGGGCCGAGAAGGGCTGCCCCACGGGGGGCAGGGGTCACAGCACCAGCAGAGACCCCCGAGCAGCCCAGGCACCCGCCTGCCCTCTGCTGCGGCTGTGTCCCCTCCCTGGGTCACGGTGCTCGGCCACAGGGGTGTACCCGTGTCACACAACCAGGGCAAGTGGCTGCTGCCATCTCCCATTCCGTGCTTTTTTACCTTACTGCTGCTTTTCCCTTCCTCTGCTCGTCCAGCTCCTCTCCAAAGGATGCACCACCCCATTCCCATGCTCCAATTACTCCTGTTGCTCCGACAGCTCCCTAAACCCCGCGCTAACGCTGATGGCAGATGACAGGCAGGGAAAGCAGAAGCTCCGTTTTAGGGGGGAAACGCATCAAGCCTGTTTACTGCTTGCTGTGTCCCCTGTGTGGAGCCTCTGGGATCCCAAGCACGGATGCAGACGCACGTCTAGAAACACACTTGCTCCCTCCGGAGCCTCCCCGGTCCCGAGAGAAGAGGGAACAGGCAGGAGCAGTGACAACAGCTCTCAGCCATGCCCGCACATGATCCATGGCGTGGAGATCAGGGTGACACCTGAAGCCTTTGGCAGACACTGACAGGGTCTTCCACGGCAATGTCATTCCATGGGAGCCCCGGCACCAATGCCACCGGTGCCACAGAGCACCCAGTGCCGGGGGGGACACAAGGCAGGGCCCTGCCCAGAAACCACACGCTGATGGCACCAGACCCCAGCACAAGGAGCGAGGTCGAGGACACCTACAATGCCCTCCTCGTGTGACCACACAGCCCTATTTCACACGCCGTGAGCCACAAACCACTTCTGTCCCCACTGAGGGCAACGCAGCCGAGGGGACCGGGACTGGCATCCTTCCCTGTGCTCCTGGGGCCTGACACTGATGCCGGGATCAGGAAGGCTTTAACCGAGCTATTTTCTCTGCCTCTGCAATAACAGGCCCGTGGCCCCGCAATCCTCTCAGTGAGCTTTGCCTGCCTTGAACTAGATCAGGAGGCCAAGCCACTTCTCTGCTCGACAGATGGTAACGAAATCTAATCCACGGGCCCGGCCACGCTCCCAGCAGCAGCCGCAGCAGCGGAGGCAGCCGAGCCTGGCGACTGCCCCTCAGGTGAGGAGCCCACGTCTCTGCAGCACCAGAAAAGCTTTAGAAACCTTGCTCTTCCCTGCAGAGTTCAGGGAGATGTTAACGGAGAAAAATGATGATTTAGCTCCTGCAGTCCTGGCACTGCCCACCACGGCTGTGACATGCCAGCTGGGGATGGAAGGATGCTTCTCCATGCCCCGTGTGCCAGGAACCTCAGCGCTCGCCTGTGCTCTCCAGTAAGGTGGTCTCCAGCTCTGCTCACCCTGCCTCTACCCTCACACACCCCAACCAGGAATAAATCCCACTCTCTGCCTCCTCCTGGCCTCTTCTCCTCCAGACCCAGCAGGGGATTCCCAGCCATGAAAGATGTTCAAAAATGGCTGTCCGTATCTTGGGGTCCCACCGACCTCTTTGATAATTAAGCAGTTCGTATTGCACGTGTCACCAACTTGATTGTAATTAAAAGTGAAATTAGAATGTGTTAATGATGGCTAGGCCTGAAACCCAGCCCATGTGGTGATTTCCAACACAGGACTCTGCTCCTGATGGACTCTGGTGGGACGCAAGGGACGACGAAGGGTCTTACCTTGGCCTTGCCTGTACTCTGCAGGATGTGCACCAGCGCGGACGCCATCTCCTCTTTGTTCTTCACGCTCAGCGAGGGCTCCAGCACCGAGCACAGCACCATGTAATTGTTAGTGATGTACTCGGCAAACTCTTTGTACATCTCCATGGGAAGGATGCTCATACTCTGGTAGCGCGACTTGATGCGGATCATGGGCCCCGGGGACTTGCCCTTCCCGGGGTTGGGGCTGACCACGGGGTACCATTTCTCTACAAACTGCCGGCCCGTGACAGAGCTGACGGGGATGTTCACCTGTCCAATGAAATTGGTCTTGTCCTTCTTTTTCTTCTTGTCAGTCTCTTTGTATAAGTGCACCGTAATGTTTTTGAGCGATGGGAGGTTATTAAATTCAAAGTGCTCCCCCCAAAATACATTATCAGTTTTCAATTTACAGGTAGTTCGTGCATAAAGAACGTCGTCCAGGCATAATTCACACAAGTACTTTTTCTTAGCTGGCAGGTCCTTGGCTTCAATAATCCATAACTTTAACATATTCTCTACCCTTCTGCTGTTGTCCTGAAAAAAAGATGCAAAGAAAAAAAGGTCAATAAAAAAACCCCAGAAAGCCAAGCACAACAAAGCTGGAGATACAAGTTAATTATTTCGGATGTGCTAAATGAGCAGAGGCTTAATTACATTTTATTTTAAGGAAATACTGGCTCACAGGAATGTGCATAATAACACTACTTATGTTAATTTTCCAAATATCACCATGCTCTCCATGTCTGTTGGTGCCAATTAATGTAAGGAACAAGGAAGATAAAACCCCTCCAAATCATAAATGTACCGTCTCCCCTTCACTGCCGTGAGGGCCTGAGAAGAAGCTGAAAGAACCTCCCTGATCACCAATGGCTTTTGCAGGACAGCAGCTGTGTTACAGGCACCTCACAACCACCTCCTTTTTTAGCAGAGCTGCTTTACAGCACACCAGAGCACACTTTCTTTACTGTAACAGAGCAACAGTAAAGGGATCTGAGCGCATCCCCAGGGATCACCTCATCCATGGCTGGAGCACAACCACCTCTGGCAGGGGGAGCAGCACTTACAAACCTCACCATGTTTTGGGGCAGAATTCCAGAACACCCAACTAAAACATCGAGAGGAGTTATGGGAGACAGAGTGAGTCACACAGGACAATCATTACAACTCAGAAATAGAAATTTGGCTCGGGTACCTTTTAAACGCTAACGGAGAACAGGATACTGTGGATCTTTAAGAGCTCCCCAGTGATGCTGACCTCATCCTGGAAGAACATCCAGGGACGTTTGTTGCAGGAGTGACTTGAAAGAGAAAGCACTGGGAGCTGAACCTCTGCTCGGGACTCTGCAGTGCCCTGTTTTGTGTGGAAACCCCTCACTGAACCAGGAACCGCGGCTTTCCCTGCTCAGCCCAGGAGTCTGGGCAGGGACCTTTCTGCTGGAAGGCCACAATGGGGTACTGTAGGCTCAGGAAGTACATGCAGGAACTACACAAGAACACTGTATTCCTGACAGAAATACCAAGTCAGATACTGAGAGTGTATTGTCTACGAACTCGGAACAAAGCCGGAAAGTTAGCCATCAGTTACTGGCATGTTTGGAGATGAGGGCATGTTTCCAGTTGGATGTCCGCTGCACGCTGCATCTCAAAGCCACAGTGATGTGCCCAGCCCCACCTCACATTCCTGGCACTTTTCTCGTGGTAAGTGTGACCACGCAAACCTTACGCAGCTCTCTCAGGTCATTACTCTGTGCTGCTGCATCCGAGAGCACCAGAGTCACTGAACTCCACACGCAGGGACACGCTGCTGGAGGCAGAAACCCACCTCTGCCCTCTGCTCCTCATGTTCTGAGATTGAAGGAAATCTTTTATACTGACATTTGTGCTGGGAACAGCAAACTCCGACACAGAAGGCTCCTTTAGCAACCCGCCGTGCCTGGACCTAACTTGTATGCAGTTACGTGGCTCTGACGCCAGGAATGAATTCACAGGATCCCATCATTTGTGTCTTCTCTGATCAGCAGAAAAAGACTTGTTGATTGAGCTCATCAGCTGTGAAATCCTGCTGATTAGTCCTGATCAATCTTTGGTAGCTAACTCCAGCGCAGAGAGGGAGAAGCAGCTGTAGATTGTATTTGAGGACGTACTTAGTTTTAGTGGGCCATGAGAGCGCATATTGGGTGTCCCTGTGTTCTAGTGAAGAGAAGGATTTGTTTCTGTCCAACCCCGGAGGGGATGACTCCGCCACAACTGACTGGGGAAGGGAAAGCTGCGTTCCACCAGCGCCTCAGAGGACTCACCACGATGGGCATCTGAGTTTCCCCGTCACTAAAGGAGACCCTGCAAGTACTACCAGAGTCAGGGAGTGTGACAGGTCAACTCTTTGGACTATTCAGTCTTGTAACTTTGCTGGCCACTACCTGACATCTGCCCCGGAGCTTTTGGGAGGCGGGAAGTCCTATGTAAGTGGCAAGTACCATCAGTAACAGAGCAAGACCAAAGATTCTTCAGATCTGATCAATTCTTAGCAACAGCTGAAGCAGCACGTGCTGAGAAAAAGGGGGGGAGAAATAATTGGTACTTGCCTGTAAATATAATTGTGGAAGAAAGCAATATGGAAAAAGGCTGACCCACAGTTACACTTACTCACTGAAATGACAATACGTCCCCTGCTGATACTATGCGCTGGGCTATAAAATGTAATAACGAGGAACTGAACTATAACAGAGGCAATTCCTCAAAGCCACTACCTTATTTGGGTGCACGGCACGCCGCAGGTTTTCCATCCATTTATCTCGCTCTGCTGCAGAACGACACGAGAAGCACTTACTTCCTGATGAAGTCGTCACCTACAGGGAAAGGAACAGGATTATGTCTTGACCAGCACACTGCAGATTGTGATTTGGGGGGAGAGGGGGAGTTAGGAAAGATGCTAGAGGATTTTTGTTCTTTTTTTTAAGTAAACAGCTTTACCCAAGCATGAAGCAACAGCCCCTAAGGCTAGCGGAAAAACAGGGCAACTCTGTATGTCACAGAAATAATCATGGAAGCAAATTCCAATTACTTCTCCTCTTCCACACCAGAAAACACTGGATAATGGGCCCCATGCATGCGCTGCTTTAAACCCCCAAGTTCCACAACTGAGAGAGTGCAAATCCTTAGATGAACTACAGATAAATTGCAACTGCTTGGCATTCCTCCAGATCCAGCCCAAAGCCTGTGACAGTAACAACCCATTCCTTGTTTTCAGCTGAACATAAGGCCCAGAAAGGCTGGTTTCCTACCTCCCCCATTGCTTCTGGAGACCATGGGGATGACTATACACACCCCACCCCTGGCAGCAGCAGAAGCAGGGGCTGACAGCCCGACTGAAGGCACTCCAGTGCTCACAGCGTCTTGTCCCCAGCTGGGGAGGACCAGGATGGCGCTCCTGGATCTGGAGATGGCCAGTGAAATGCTGCTGAGCCCTCCTCTCACCACTCATGCTTACAGTATAACTCCAAGAGATCTTTCTGCAGTGTATGTGTCGCTTTCCCTGGCCATCAGGATTTCACAGCCAGGTTTTGAAGAAGCCTGCTTGCAGCAGTGACATTTCCAGTGGTGCCAACACCCCTCATTCCTTATCACATCCCTGCTACCACACGGAAACTCAACCCTGTTGAGAGCCCACTGAAGCAACCCCTGCCCGGCAGCCCCGGGACAACAGGCACCGAACGTTTCTTCCTGCCCACCACACCAAGCTTCCCCGGCACCAGTAACTGAGCCAAGGTCTAAAAGGTCAGTAGTTCTCTGCATCTTCTCACATGCTTTTCCTCAACCCACTGTCTCCTCCAGGCCCTGCTGGCAACCTGACAGCCCACGACCGTGGTACCAGGACTCTGCACTGCCCATAAAGCCCTTCACCGGCTGCTCTGCCCTTCTTTCCAGTCGCTGCTTTGGGTGATGCCCAGTAATATTCTTTATGTACATCTCTGCCTGCAGGCCAAATGGACCTGGCTAGGACTTTAAATAACTCCTCTTTGAGCTTCACGTCTGCCAGTCTCAAGCAGCAGAATTATTTCTGAGCACTTTATCATCCCACAGCGTTTGTGTTTACACACTGCACACTGCCTTATCTGCTTCTGGGAGACACAATCTCCTTTAATTTCATGTATCTCCCAGAAGCCTAACCTGTTCTTACAGCGGAGCCAGCTCTTGCTAAGGTTTGTCATTAGCCAACCTCAGTGATGAGCTGAGCACATCCCTACCTTTGAACACAGACATCTGCTAACCAGGACAAAAGGAGAAGATGCCTATCCTGTCTTTGCACAGCAAATGCAAGGAATCTTCCAACCCTTGATATCCCAGAAGCTCTGTCCTTCAGGCAGACGCTCCTCCCCATCCTCACATGCTTTCATCCTCTGTCCTGTAAAACCATACATTCCTCTGAGCACGTTATCTTCTATTTCCCAGAAAAGACGATTCCATATTAGCAGGCACAAGAGTAAGATCTTTTCAGCATCCCTTCACGCTTCAGTGTATTTCCAGCTTCTTCCAAGTTTCCCATTACAAACCCAGCCTGCTTCACCTCCTCTTTGCTGCTGCAGATGCTCATGTGAACCTCTGTCCCTGAACCTTCACAGACAGACTTCTGGTGGCACAAGAGCTGTCTCACTTGAGGACTGTGTCCATGGCGTGTGATCCCTGGCCTTCCTCTGCCAGAGGGTACGGCTGGTTTGGATTTTGATCCTTTTCTCAGTAAAAATTCCTGCATTCTAGCCGAGCCCAGCCACATATCTGACTGGTAACGACACCTACGGCTGCATCGCTGCTGACATGGTGCCGTCCCGTCTTAACACTGGATTACTAACACCACGAGCCCAGAAGTACCACTTCGCAACTGACCGAGTTGAAGGTCGTATCTACCCTGTGTAACCAAAAATGTGGTTTTCCCCAGATCTGCAGTAACATCCCAGCTTTGAGCTCCGACCTAAACATCATACAGCACTAATGATCTTCATGAGATATTATCTTGATAAAGAGAGTATTCTGGTGTCATCAGGATTTTGGATATGCTAGAATACTATTAATGTACAGGATAAACTCAATTAATAAAACTCATTAATTTCTAAAATGTTACTTATTCACATTCATTATCCACAGTCTTTGGATGGGTGATCCCTTAAAGCCAGATAAAAATCTTGTCATTTTAAGAACGTCTTCGGTACAGCCCAGGCTCCTCAAAGCACACCGGAAGGAATCCCGCTGGAGTAACAACAGAAGATGAAAACTGAGCTACCGAAGCTGCTTCCCTCAAAGTGTTCCGAAGATTTTGGGAGGAAAAGCGAGTGCTCAGGCTGGTAAAAGCCACCATCCCCAAGCGCAGAAGGACAAACCAGCGCTGCCGGGGCCAGCCCCACGTCTGAAGGGCCACGCCAGCAACGGCGAACATTTGCACAGCTGGACTAAATTTAGAGGAGCTAAATTTAGCTCCACTGAATTCTCCCTCGCTCAGGCAAGGCCAGGACGAGGCGACACGGTTTCCGTTGCGTTGGAGTAGCGGCAGATTTTCTTTCTCCTGCTCCGTGTCCCCCAGCTACGTCCTGCCACAGCCCAGGGAC
>JAHREE010150751.1:20089-41995 GCA_033628505.1 Tringa tobata | reverse complement strand
CTGGAGCCCCTTTAGGGACTGGAAGGGGCTCTAAGGTCTCCCCGGAGCCTTCTCTTCTCCAGGCTGAACCCCCCCAACTCTCTCAGCCTGTCCTCACAGCAGAGGGGCTCCAACCCTCGCAGCATCCAATCACCTAATTTCACTGACAACAGCATCTCATTCTTAAACAGATCCTTTATTTGGATCCCTGGAGGCAGCAGGGCCTTGCACATGACAGGATCAACACCTACAGTACAAATCAGACCATATCCTTGTAAAGAATCAATGCAGAACCCCGGACAGAATGTGCAAGGATTCAGTCACAGCAGTTCCCTGACAACAACCAACTTAAAAAACCCAAAAGAAAACAAAAGAAGAAGTTTAAAAGCTAGCCACAGGATGGTGGGTCTTTCAGGGATTGAAACGTGTCTCATTTTGGAGCAAGAGTCAAACAAAGCACACACGGACCTGAAGAGACAAGACAGGTTCCAATTTAAAAGCAGCACGTAGTTAGCAAATGACAATTTCGTACAGATTAGTTGGCACGCTTGCATTTTACCCTCAAACTAGGCATTTTTTAAGGTGATCCAAGTGCAGGAAAAGGAGAGAAGCCTGACTCAAAGAAAGAAAAAAAAAAGGCAACAACAAAAAAATATATTCCATACTTGTCATATTTATGACTTACATTCTCTAGACAGGAAATCTTTGGAGCAAGCAAAAGCCTCTCTGCCCTCCACTTCACAAACCCTTGATATCAGTGTCACATTTTTAAAATATCGCCTTCTTGAATGCTGCAAATTAACTGGCAGAAGTAATTCTCTCTGACATGCTATTGAAAACCACACGCCAAACACGAAACAGCAATTTATTGCATGCAAGTCCATTAAACTATTACTTACAGCGTAATAAACAGCAGCCACACAGATACCACTGTCACCGCTGAGCGGAAAACCTGGGAAATTCCTCATCCCTGGCCCCCGGAGCTTGAGTGAGAGAAGCTGAATGGTTTTGTCCTCCAGAGAGGCTAACACAGCAATCGCCCTGTAATTATCATGCACGCTTTACAGTCATTAAAACAAAAGGGACCCTTAACTTCAAAAGTTCCGTTTTAAGGCAAAAGCAGTAGGAAGCTTTTCAAGCCATGGCTGTGAAAGGACAAAAAGAGGAGATGGGGCATTTATATCGGTCAGTAAGGGACTCACGGTGACATCTGTGACTGAGGATGGTCACGAGACCAGGGTTCTCGTAGGCCAGACCGCAAGAGGATTTATTTTCACAGAGGGAATGCAGTCGTCGGCCGCTCAGAAAGAGCCCCAGAGGAGAAGGCGAGCGGGCAAGCCTCAACGAGACACCCAGCTGGCTCCACAGCCCAGAAGAAAAGCTTGGCTCTCTGAAGCTTTCTATTCCTCCTTCCTCTTCCAGGGTTAAAACTGTAGACGGTACCGGTTCCTCTTTCCGAAACGACAAGCCCTCTGAGAGCAAACCAGATTTTGAGGCTCTCTAACAAGTCCGCAGACGGCAGAGCTTGCTGCCCCCAACGCCGCCGTGGGAGCGTTCGAGGCACGCTCAGGGGAGTCCCGGGATCACAGCAGAGCTACAGTTGGACCTTCTCCAAGGGGTATTTTAGGAGAAGAGAATCAAATTGCCACACAAACATAATTGCCAAGTTTCGGTCTAACGTTACAGCGATTTGCTTGACAGGTTTTATTTCAGAGGACAGAGCGGTGGAGTAATATTTTGTTGTTATTAACGTGTCCAAGTCCCTTAACACAGTGTTCTTATCTTTGGTAAGGGACAAAGGTCCCTTCCAACCACGAAGATTCTGTGATTCCTTCTTCTTTAAGTCCTGCTTTTGATAACAGAAAGCATTACAAATTCTTCAGGTAGCCTGGAAAAAAAAAGATGTGGATGGACTGAATTTAAGGCAGTTCTCAGCGAGAAAGATAAAGAGAAGCAGAGGATGTCCATCCCCTGCTTTCTCTTCCAGGAGTCCATTCAGAAAGCCATCCTGTGTGACATTTGCTGGTCACTGCATTACCTGATGCTTTCGATTCTTGCAGCCCATGCGGAGCCAAATCATCTGGGAAACAAGATTTCCCTGGCTCCAGCCCCACAGTATTTAAGAGGGGTCAAATCCTGCCTCCTTTTTGAAAAGGCTGCCCAGAAAATATGTGCGAGATCATCACGTTTCTATGCTCCCATCAAAGAATCACAGAATCATTCAGGTTGGAAAAGACCCTTGGGATCATCGAGTCTCCAACCATCTACCCTACTCTACAAAGTCCTCCCCTACACCATATCCTCCAGCACCGCATCTAAACAACTCTTAAACACATCCAGGGATGGTGACTCAACCACCTCCCTGGGCAGCCTATTCCAGTATCTGACCACTCTTTCTGTGAAGAATTGTTTCCTAATGCCCAGTCTAAACCTGCCCTGTTGCAGCTTGAAGCCATTCCCCCTTGTTCTATTGCTAATTACCTGTGAGAAGAGACCAGCACCAACCTCTCTACAACGTCCTTTCAAGTAGCTGTAGAGAGTGATGATGAGTCCTTCAGGCTCCTCTTCCTCAAACTAAACAGTCTCAGCTCCCTCAGTCACTCATGTTCATAAGATTTATTTTCCAGGCCCTTCACCAGCTTCATTGCCCTCCTCTGCACTCACTCCAGCACCTCGATGTCTCTCTTGGCTTGGGGTACCCAAAACTGGACACAGTACTCCAGGTGTGGCCTCACCAGTGCTGAGTACAGGGGGACAATCACCTCCCTACTTCTGCTGGTCACACTATTTCAAATACAAGCCAGGATGCCATTGGCTTTCTTGGCCACCTGGGCACACTGCTGGCATCTCCAAAACCCAGCTCTCTCGCCCAGTGCAAGTCTCCGTTCCCAAGCCTTGCAGGCACCTCCCAGCATCACAGAGAACACGCTTGGACCATCTGAGTGCATCAATACGCGTTTGGACCACCTGTTAAACCCACTAGGCATCCACCGCCAGAAGATCCCTGAAGAGCAGGGAGCCAGCGTTAAGCAGCAAGAGTCATTTCCTCTTCGCCGTTTCTTTTAAAAGGTATTTTGGTGCCAATTCCCACAGAATTGGAACGTCATTTAAAGAGGATGTTTTGCTCACCGCGACATGTGAGCGGCTCAGGTTTCAGAGTAAAGCTGAACTATCGAAAAAAACCAAGTCGCTTATCCATCTTGTTTCCATTCTAGAGCAGGGAACTCCATCAGGCTCTTCAAGCTGGAGGAAAGTGCCTTCTCCACCAGAGAAGGCTTCCTGAATGCAGAGTTAGTTAGAACCTGCCACTAATTGACAGACACGACCGGGGCATCAACCCCTGCGCTTGATTTGTTCCAGTTTTTCATTTAAATCAAAGCAGCCACCTCTAGGGGAAACAAAAAAACAAAAAAAAACCAAAAAAAACCAAACCAAAAACCTGAAAGAATATTTTTGCTTAGAGTGTAAGAATCTGTTTTGGTAGAATATTGAGTTTGTCAGGCTCTACGCCAGCTCAACTGCGCCTCTTCGGGATTTCAGAGCAGACCAATCAGGAAAGTTTTGATCTAGAAAGTGACAAGACAAAAGAGATTTAAAGCGATTACAGACCCCTAAACCAATTACAGGAACCATGTCATTCTGTAACACTGTTCCTAATAATTGAGCTCGTCCTTCAGAAACCTCTCACTGGATTGTTATTTTATTTTAAACATGAAAGGGCTATATCCCAAATATCCCAATGCTGAGTTTCAAGCCTAAGAGCATTTTTGTCCTGAGATGATTGACCATAGCAAAAAAAAATCAAGCTGAGGAGTGTGAAAAGTGGCTTCAGGTCTATTTAGCAGGTGTATGATTCCAATCACCAGCTGGATAACTGGGCTGAGCATCCACAGACACAGGAGGCACCAACTGTAAGTCAGAGGAGAGATGAGTCCCAGTCTACAGTCACATGGAGGCATCAGAAATCCCGTTTTTTACTCCAGTTCTCTGATGGTCTCTCTTTTCTTGAATCCTTGGAAAGGCATTATTTCTGCTCTTTTCCATTTTGCGTAGGGTTTCCTCTAAGTAGAAATTCCCCCCCTCCCTTAACTTTTTTTGCAAGATCCTCAGGCAGAAAGATCTATTTTCAAGAGAGCTTGAGTTTGTAAGAACCGCACCTTCCTGCTCCACCAGTGAGATGAAGTGTTCCAAAGTCACCCTCTGTACAGTGAGAGAAGTAAAGATTTTACCCATTTCCTCATAGCTCTACAGAGTCTATGAAAACCAGGTAGTGATCAAGTCACGAGCACCACTGACCCTGTCATCCTCATGGGCTCAGAGTGGTTTCTGAAAAACAGGCCACACTTCCGCAGGTGACCTCCTGGCCTTTAGGAAAAAACACTGCTGGTGACCTCCTGGCCTTCAGCAAGAACACAGTGGTGCCAATGCAAAGGCAATGGGTTAATGATAGCGTCACTCGAGCAGAATCCATCCCATGGGACAAGAAGATCCCAAGAGAACTCCACTGGAGATGCTAGAGGAGATATTTTTGCACACACAAAGGTGGAAATGGCAGAAACCTCTCAAGCACTACTGCACTTTCTCTTTTACTAGTTACAAAAAACCCACAGCAGCAAATAATTTGGTAGAAACATCAGCCACTCATGTACATACCCTGGGCTCCAGGCAGCTTGACGTGCCTGCCCGTGCCCCAAACACACTTCCCATGGCAGTGCAGGCTGAGCTACGAAGACAAGCACAGAGCCAGGAGATAGAGATTTCACAGAATCACAGAACAATATGGGGTTGGAAGGGACTTCTGGAGATGGTGTAGTCCAACCCCCCTGCCAAAGCATGGTCACCCAGGGCAGGCTGGACAGGAACGTGTCCAGGCAGGTTTTGAATGTCTCCAGAGAAGGAGACTCCACCAACTCCATTCCTCCATGTCAACCTGACAGCACTGTTTCAACAGAAGCTCAAGAGCAACCCTAATTTCTTCCAAAAATTAGAGGCTTCAGTGAGACAATGCACATAATCACAGAATTGTCAGAGTTGGAAGGGACCTTCTAGAGATCATCTAGTCCAACTCCCCTGCCAAAGCAGGATTGCCCAGAGCACATCACCCAGGAATGCATCCAGGCAGGTCTTGAAGATCTCCAGAGAAGGGGAATCCACACCCTCCCTGGGCAGCCTCTTCCAGGGCTCTGGCACCCTCACCACAAAGAAGTTCTTCCTCATATTTGAGAGGAATTTCCCATGTTCCAGCTTGTGCCCGTTGCCCTCGTCCTGTCACTGGGAACCACGGAAAAGAGTCCGGCTCCATCCTCCCTCAAACTGCACTTTAGATACTTCTAAGCATTATCTCTTCTCCAGGATAAAGAGCCACAGCTCTTTGAGCCTTTCCTCAACAAGGACATGCTCCAATCCTTTAATCATCCTTGTTCCCCTACGCTGGACTCTCTTCAGTAGTTCCCTGTCCCTCTTGAACTGGGGAGCCCAGAACTGGAGGCAGGATTCCAGTTGTGGCCTCCCCAGTGCAGAGTAGAGGGGGAGAATGACCTCCCTCGACCTACTGGCCAAACTCTTCCCTATGCAGCCCAGGATCCCATCGGCCCTCTTGGCCACAAGGGCACATTCATGCAACTAAATTCATGCAACTAAAGCTACGTCCAGCCTTAAGTCACTTGCTGGGTCAGGATCCAGCTGATTCTAAGAATGTGCACGCAGGCTGCTTACCCAGAACTTAACCTACTGCCTTGGAAAGCCTTGCTTAATTTAGAAGAGTGATTACTTACAGCACCTGCTGCTGGCCTCACAGCCTTTGATAGGCCAGCTTCTCCAAAATAAACGCTAAGTCTTCCACAATTATTTACATAAGTAATTAAGGAAAGAGCTAAAAAAAAGGAGACTGCTAAATGTACAACATAACAATCAGCTGGGTTATCAGCAGCAATTGAAACTATAATTTCCAAAGCAAACAGCATGAGTTAGGGCTAAAGCCACAGTTGGTCCTCGTGGCACTCCCATCCTAAGCCATAACACAGAAAACGCATTCCACAGGCTACACCCACCACATCACGTATGGGCATGACACCACCACCCCAGAAGAAGCTCCACACACCAGAAGAACCTTTGCAAAGGAGGTCTCCTGGCTTTAAAGCCAAATTACCTATAGACTTTAAATTTAAATCCAAATCCCCATCAGCCTTGTCATGCAAGTGTAGCGCCTCTTGCAGTAATTGAGTGCTGAGGTTGGAGGCAGCGGAGGGAGGAAGGGAAGAAAGGAGGACTGAGGAACAGGCCCAGTTCTCAAGGCCTTAGTCCTTCTCCAGAAGTTTCTGTTCACATCTATCTGTGGGGACTCAAAAGAAGTCCATGGGCCCTAATGGGATGCACCTATGAGTGCTTGGGGAGCTGGCAGATGTCATTATGAGGCCAGTCTTGATAATTTTTGATCACCGGTGATTACGAGAAACGCCCATAGACTGGAGGAAAGCAAACATCCCTCCTAATTGTCAAGAAGGAAGACTCAGGGAACTGCAGAGGGACCTACTGGAACCTCATGAAACTCAATGAGGAGAAGTGTAAAGTCCTGCACCTGGGCAGAAATAACCCCAAGCACCGATATATGCTGGTGGCCACCCACCTGGCAAGCAGCTTGGCAGAAAAGGACCTGAGGGTTCTGGCGGACATCAAGTTGAACATGAGCCAGCAACAGGTCCTTGCAACCAAGGCAGCAAGTGGTCTCCTGGGCTGCATTAGACAAAGTACTGGTGACAGATCAAGGAAGGCGATCCTTCCCCTCTACTCAGCCACATCTGGAGTGCTGGGTCCAATGTTGGGCTCCCCAGTACAAGAGAGACATGGACATACTGGAGAGAGTCCAGCAAAGGGCCACAAAGAAGCTGATGGGACTGGAGGATCTCTTCTATGATGAAAGGCTGAAAGAGCTGGGACTATTCAGCCCAGAGAAGGCTCAGGGGATCTCATTAATGTATATAAATACTCACAGGGAGGGTGGCAAAGCGGACAGAGCCAGGCTCTTGCCAGTGGTGCCCAGTGCCAGGACCAGAAGCAATGGGCACAACCTGAAACACAGGGAAGGTCCCTCTGAATATCAGGGAACAGTTTTTCAATGTGAGGGTGACCAAGCACTGGCACAGGTTGTCCAGGGAGGTTGTGGAGTCTCCATCCTTGGAGGTATTCAAAAGCTGTCTGGACACAGTCCTGGGCAACGGGCTCTGGGTGGCCCTGGTGGAGCACAGGGGCTTGGACCAGATGACCTCCAGAGGTCCCTTCCAACCTCAACTAGTCTGTGACTAGTCCGTGACTCTGTGAAGATGGATGCCCACAAGTATACAGGCACGAAAAGCCCTACCAATGGTTTCAAGAGGCAGTGCAAACCTTTACCTTATTTGTAACTACCAAATCACAGAATGATATGGGGTTGGAAGGGACCTCTGGAGATCATCTTGTCCACCATCCTTGCCAAAGCAGGTTGCACAGGAACACGTCCAGGTGTGTTTTGAATGTCTCCAGAGATGGAAACTCTACCACCTCTCTGGGCAGCCTCTGCCAGGGCTCTGCTATCCTCACAGGAAAGAAGTCCCTCCTCATCTTTAGGTGGAACTTCTTATGTACAAGTTTGTGCCCAGCTCCTCTTGTCCTGTCACTGGGCACCACTGAAAAAAGACCAGCCCCATCCTCCTGACACCCACCCTTTAAGTATTTATAGGTGTTGATCAGATCCCCCCTCAGCCTTCTCTTCTCCAAACTAAAAAGACCTCAGCCTTTTCTCGCAAGAGAGATGCTCCAGGCCCCTCATCATCTTTGTGGTCCTCTGCTGTACCCTCTCCAGCAGTTCCCTGTCCTCTTTTATTCTGTTTGAAATTCTAGGTTTTATTATATTTTTATTCTGTTTGAAAAACAATGACATTTCACTAACATTAATTGAGATGTTGGATGTTTCCTTTCCAGGGGAAAGGAGGGTTCAGAATTGAACATGGAACGTTGAACAGAATTGAACATGAGGTGTGTCTCAGAGAACAGTCACCCCACTTGCTCGTGCGCAGAGAAGTTGGAAGCAATTCCAATTTGGGGGGGCTTATTTCTGTTGCTAATCAAGACAGAGGTTATTTGCAAAGATTCAGAAGGGATCTTAAAACCTCCTTGGTGCATTCAGGAGGACTTTTCCAGCAGCTTGAAAGCACCGAACGCCATGCCTGCTTCCTCCCCTGACCCATATATATCAGACTATAAAAGCTGCAGGCGGTCTATACAAAAAGGTTTGCCTTTTAGGAGGTGGAACAAAGGACGGTAACATTCCTGTCTGAGTGCAACAAAACCAGTTGGAATGAGGTTTGGAAAGGTCGAAGTCCTTACAGCCTCCCAGAACTGGAGGCACCCAGTTGCAATTCAAGCTACGCAGCTCATCTCTTTCAAGCCCAAAAGCTTGGCGTGGTTTGCAGGTCTTTTGGGGACACTAAGCAAAGTACCCGAGTGCCTCAGCTCCAGACACAGCCTGTCCCTCAAGCCAAAGAAAACCAAGTAAAACTCGAAGTACTGGGGTTTAGGAGATGTGTGCGGGCAAAATCTCACTTCACCCATCACTTCACAGCTGTGCGGTGGTCCAGAAAGCATCACACCAAAATATTCTTTAGGATGTTCTTATTTCCTTGCTTATGGCTTAAACGTTCAAGCATCTTCTAAGCTGTGCAGCTTTCAGAAAGAGCCAACTATCTGCCGTTTCTCTGCTCATTCAATTAACAAAGGCTTGGAATAAAGAAATCCCCCGAAATTGTTTCGGAAAGGAAAATGAACAAGAGTTTCTGCAGAAAAGGGTAATATTTCTTTCCCCCTCGGCCAACTCTTTGTGCCTACACTAGAGGCTTGTAAAATTTCAGGATCTTTTTCTGAATTTTAAGCAATGGAAAGAAAACCGTCCCTCCACAAAACACTACCTGGTGACAAAAATGTTACCGATGTGGGTGAAGGAACAACTTCTAACACCTGGAAGTGCACAACAGCTCCGCTACCCATGTATAAACCGAGGACACAGTTTAAGTGAGCTGAGAAAGGTCACACAAAGTTACAGCAGAGGAGAAACACCATGTGGGTTTCCAGACTTATGTCCCACTATGGTTATGGGTTGTCTCTTTCCACTCTCCAATCCACTGCCAATTTCACAAGAGCAAGGCACAGAGCAGGGATCTGCCGACTGGGACAGGCAGAAGCTGGTGGGTCTGGTACCACACTCAGAGTGGAGACAGTGCAGAGAGCAAAGCAGGAGCTGGCAACGCTCTGCTGTCCATACCCATCTCCTGTGCAACATCCTTGAGAGGGGACATTGACACTGCTCACTGTCACAGAACGATATGGGGTTGGAAGGGACCTCTGGAGATCACCTAGTCCAACCCCCCTGCCAAAGCAGGGCCACCCAGAGCTGGTTGCAGAGGGACTTTTCTAGGCGGGTTTTGAATATCTCCAGAGAAGGAGACTCAACCACCTCTCTGGGCAGCCTCTTCCAGGGCTCTGCCACCCTCAAAGGAAAGAAGTTCCTCCTCATGTTTAGGTGGAACTTCTTATGTTCAAATTTGTGCCGGTTTCCTCTTGTCCTGTCACTGGGCACCACTGAAAAAAGACTGGCCCCATCCTCTTGACACCCACCCTTGAAGTATTTATAAGCACTGGTCAGATCGCCCCTCAGCCTTCTCCAGACCAAAAAGACCCAAGTCCCTCAGCCTCTCCTTGTCAGAGAGATGCTCCAGGCCCCTAATCATCTTTGTCTCCCCCAGAGCCTTCTCTTCTCCAGGTTGAACCCCTCCCAACTCTCTCAGCCTGTCCTCACAGCAGAGGGGTTCCAGGAAAGTATCACCTTTGCGGCCTACTCTGGACCTGCTCCAACAGGTCCATGTCCTTCTTATGTTGGGGACTCCAAAGCTGGACACAGTACTCCAGGTGGGTGAACTAAGTGTTGCAATATAATACCCTGGCACTGGGCATAGTGGTCATCTAAGATAGACATGAAGCCATGGCTGAAAGAACTTGGAAACAGATCCACATCCCATTTGGCTATTCCCACTACGTGGACAACAACCTCAGGCAGACCTGCAATCGCCACCCCTGTATCTAGCCCAGCATCACAAATTAGTGGCCCAAAATAAAGCTATGAGGAGGCAGTCCCTTCACATCGGCTCTCAGCCAGCCCAGAGCGAGTCCCACAGGTAAAGAGAGAACCTAAGAGAGATCAGAATCAGGCCTCCCATCGGTGAGACAACCGATTCTGTTGGCCTTTTCATCAGTCCCTCAGGGCTGTTTTTGCTCTCTCATGAGAATCTGGGATATAGTTATGTAAAACAGGTTCCTTGCCCTTAATTAAAATAAAGTTCACATGCACGCCCTGCTGAAGGCAGCATTTTTAAAACAAAACAAAACAAAACAATCACTTTTGTGAGGGGTAAGTCACTTGTAATTAAAAAAAAAAATAATAAGTATCTCAGCATATAGACAAGGGAGTGTCGAACGCTTGGCAGCCACCTGGATAATCACCTCCTATGAAAAGCTGCAGGAGAAGAGCCCTGGGGAAAGGAAGGGTCACGCAGACTCTCTTCCAAAGGCAACAGAGGTAGGATTCTCCCTGCACGGGTGAGAGCTGCAAACCCTGTCACCAACGTCCCCCTATTCTGAGGCCACTGATTCTTCTCCAGGGCACTACTATGCTCCTTCATCTATTTTAAAATCAAAGCTCACCTTGTTTTATCAAAGGTTCCCCGGTTGTAATAGCACAGGAGCTGATAAGATGTTTCGTATTCAGCTTCACCTGCTGACTTTACCATTTAAACCTCACCCATGTTCCTTCCCTCTTTCCCAAAAGGAAGACTCCCAGGCATTTTAGCTCCTCTTGGAAGGCAGCCCATCTCTCTGACCCTTTTAGCTGCCTTTATTCAATGCCACCATGTCCTTCTGGAGATGTGGAGACCAGAACACGTGCACACCACACACATCACACACAACATGTAGGTGCATTAAGCATTTATACCAAAAGTAAAATGATACCCTTCATCCCTTTCCTTGATGAGGATGGTGGCTTTTTTGGTTGCTACTGCAGGGATGTTTCCCCTCTCCATCCTGAAAAGTGAAATCATCCCCATTTTTTTTACTTCCTATTTTATTCATGTGGCTTTCAAATTATAAAGTAACCTTTTCTCCAAACTTGTAGGAGCTTATGATCTCAAAGTTTTCTGAAAATCCAAACCCACTTTAACCCTTTCTTACCGACACCCCACAGAACTTCATGGGGTAGGGCAGCAGGACGTTCATTTTCAGAAGCCACACTGACTCTTTCCCAACAGTTAACACTGATCTGTGTATTCAGAGACCCTTATTACAGACCTTTCCATTCCTGGTAGCGCGACTCTCGGGTGGGCTATTCCCAGGATCCCCTCCAGAGCCCTTTTTATACATGGGAATTACATTGGCAACTCCCCAGGCCCCTGGCACAGGCACCATCTGGAGTGAGAAATTCTACAGCTTGGCCAGCAGTTCTGCACTTTCACGTTTGAGTTCCTCAGGACCCTTGGTTGAACACCATCCAGCCCCGGTGACTTACTAACATCTAACTTCTCTTGTTAACATCTAACTTATCTACCCCAGAGAAGTTGTGGCTGCCCCATCCCTGGAGGTGTTCAAGGCCAGGCTGGATGGGGCTTTGAGCAACCTGGTCTGATGGGAGGTGTCCCTGCCCATGGCAGGGGGTTGGAACTGGATGATCTATAAGGTCCCTTCCAACCCAAACCATTCTATGATAGCAATGAGTTGCACAGAGGAGCTGGTTCAGCTGTTGGATTTGCCACATTCTATGATCTGGTCTAATTTTTCCTTTTGTAATTATTTCAAATTAGTTTCTCTGATCTATTGGCTACAAAAAGTCCCCCCACTTGGTGTGGGAACATCCCCAACACCTTCAGCAGTTAAGACGTGATATTCTCTGCTATGGATTTATCAACTCCAAGTAACCTTTTTACACCTTTGGCACCAAGCACTCCCCAAGATACCCTAGTCCTAATGGATTATATCCTAATGTATATAACATTCATGACCTAATGGATATAAAAAGCCAAGTCCAGACATCTCAGAAGAGCAGACGCAAGACAGACTGTTTTGCCTACCTGCTGTCCCCACTCCCCCTGTGCCCTGGCATAGCTCTCACCCTGCTTTTCAGATGCCATAGAGAGATCAGGCAGATTAAACTGTGTCTCGCCACGGAAGCCAGCTCCGTGTTAACACAGGGTAGAGATCCAAGCACTAACAAAGCAAGTTTGGGACAGGAGCTACTGGGACCTCAAGGTGGGTTTCTGCTCGGACAAATGGAAGGTAACTTTTGTGCAATGTGATGACATTGATAGGGAGGGACTCATATCAGGGAACAGAGTGATAGGATGAGGGGGAACGGTTTTAAACTGAAAGAGGGGAGATCTGGATTAGATATTAGGAAGAAATTCTTTGCTGTGAGGGTGGTGAGACACTGGAACAGGTTGCCCAGAGAAGCTGTGGCTGCCCCATCCCTGGAGGGGTTCAAGGCCAGGTTGGATGGGGCTTTGAGCAACCTGGTCTGGTGGGAGGTGTCCCTGCCCATGGCAGGGGGGTTGGAACTCAATGATCATTAAAGTCCCTTCCAACCCAAACCATTCTATGATTCTATAGAAGCCATGCAACCCCAGGTGAGAAAAACTGCAGGTTTAACTGTTTTACCCTGACTGAAGGACTAAAGCAGGCACTTTCCTTGCTGCCACACAAAGTGTTTCTGCTCCTCACCAGCACGTCCCTGAAACCCTCATGAGTTTAATGAAAATGCTCCTTCAGAGGAGGCCGTGTGTGAAGGTACCTGCCTGCACAGGCATTTGCACAGCAGAGACCAAAACAGTTTCCTTCTTCCACACCCTCCATTCCTTGGCATTTATACCCCTCAGAAGCCCATAAACGGTCCTGCCCTCCTCCTCATTTTATAAACCTACCCAAGTGTATAGCTCTTTTATCTCCCTTTTGCGTCACTCCCTCCAGCCCCAAAGTCATTTCTGTTGCTTTCCTTCCATTTCCTCCTGTTTATCTGCGAGAAAGTAACAAGGATCAAAGGCGGCAATTACTTCAGAAAAAAAATTTTTAAAAAAATTCCCCCTTTCCTCACACTGATTAGCAACATCAGACCCAATTTTTAGAGAGATATTTAAGAGTTTTTAAAAATACTTGACCAGCTTAGGTGCCAGATCCCCACAGCATCCGCGGGAAACAAGCGCCCACGCGTTTTCTGGATTCCCACCAGATGCCTACCCACATCTGCTAGTGTGTAACCACATGAAAGCCTCTACTTTTGTTCTCAAGGTGAGGCTCTCTAAGGGCTGCTAAGACAGTCTTTCAAAGTTCCCTCTGCAACCCACAGGCTACTGAGAGAGTTATGTCCCCAGGTTACAAAAAAAAATAAAAAAGGGGAAAAAAAAAAAAAGAAAGAACCCCCCCACACACAACTTTTTTTCTTCCTTCATGCCCAGCAGATCTAACCGAATACCTGCTGCACAGTTCCTGACAACACAGAAGTTTCTCATCTTGTTTTCATCTTGGTTATGAATTCTAGAGTCTTTCTGTACATATTTTGGGGTGTTCAGAGATAAAGTGACATTATGCTACACCAGGAATGTGTTTTCCTGTTCCTCCCCACGCCTGCCGCTTCTGTGTTTGCCCTTTACACCTGCATGACAGAAAAAAAGCCTATTAATTCTCCAGAACAGTTGTGTTTTACGCTCACTACGAGCCTTTACCTTTAGATGGAAGGTGACAACGACTCTCAGCACCCCCGTGAAAAAGCCACAAGCGTTTGTACAAGAGCTGACTCCTGCACTAGAGCACTTTGAACTGAAGCGCTGCAAGGCGGAAGGAGCACAGCAAAGAGTGGCATTATTTAACAATGTTAATTAGCGACCGACAGCAGCATTAGCAACTTAATTCTGTCCTGGATTAAAACTACAGTTCCAGCTGGACACCAGCAAGAAGTTTGGGCCCAGAAGGTAGCTTTTACCGGCTGGGGAAAAACATCCTTTCAGTTCCAAATCACCTTTTCAAGACTACAAGAAGATATAGAATGCTTACAAGACGTAAGACATTATGCAGGTTCCAAAAAAAAAAAAAAAATCCCAAAATTGCTCTGCTACACTACCAAATGAACCCACCAGGCAAAGCATGGAAGTCCCTACAGCATGGCATGGATTGCAAGCTTTGTGCTTTCACATTGGATCGAAGGAGGATCCAGAACAACGCATGAGCCCCGAGAAACACCTGATCCAGTTGTGATTTTCTGCCAGGCTTTTTATCTCAAATACATTTATTAAAGACAGAGAACCAGTTAGAGAGGAGCCAAAACCTATTTTCATACAAGAGAGTCATAGAATTGTATTGGTTGGAAGGGACCTTTCAGATCATTGAGTCCAACCATCAGCCCAACCCTGACAAACCCTCCACTAACCCATGTCCCTCAGACCACATCTGCCTGGCTTTTAAACACCTCCAGGGATGGTGGCTCCACCACTGCCCTGAGCAGCCTGGTCCAAGGCTTGACAACCCTTTCAGTGAAGAAATTTTTCCTAATATCCATCCTAAACCTCTCCTGGCACAACTTAAGGTCGTTTCCTCTTGTCCTATCACCTGTTCCTCAGGAGAAGAGACCGACAAACCCCCCCTCGCTACAACCTCCTTTCAGGTATCTGTGGAGAACAATTCTGTACCAAGGACTTTCAGATACGGAGCATAAGCAGGTCCAGCAGGAGCTGACAGGGCAGGTACTTCAGAGAGCTTGGGGAAGGAGGAAGGTAAGAACAAAAATAACCAAAATCAAGAGCTCGGGTACCACCGTGACAGACAGATCTTTCAAGAGTAAAAAGGCACTTACTCGTGAGCGAATCCTGAGAAGCCACCAGCTCCAGCCATATTGTCTTACAGTCCTTATGTCCAGGTTTCAAACCTCCAGGCAGCTCTGGGATCTTTAATACCACACCCTCAGCTACAGTCACTCCCACGGCTCCGTTACAGCTCTCTGTGAAGCTTTCTGCCAGGTCAGCTCAGAGCCAAGCGCTCAACGGGAAAAGCACCCTTGCCTTTGGATGGCTTCGTGCCACCACCATGAGCTCAGCTGCGTCAAGCTTCACCCCCCCCTTCCCTCCCTCCTCAATCACAGCCTCCAAAAAAATAACCAGGCAAGCGAGGAGCAGGATTCCAGCAGGTGGAGAGAGAGCCCTCCCCTCCTTCCATCGAGCGTTCGGTCTCCCAAGAAGACGCAGGTTCAGAGTTACGTTTTTAATATTAATTTTTGAGTTGACCACATGAAGTTACGCTTTTAACATTAATTTTGAGTTGACCACATGAAAAGGAAAACATCTGCCAAGGGCCACATCCTCGCTTTCTAGTTTTGTGATGAGGGAAGGGGTGGGAGGGGGGGAGGCTGGTTTTTGGGAAAAAAAAGCAAACACAAGCTTCTCATCTGTTAGTCAAGAAGAACGCAAAGGCAACCACAGACTCTTGCCTTCCAAATGGGCAGTTAGTTCAGTAGGAATTTAGGATGGGAGCCCTCACGGAGAGGTCAAAGAGCCTTTATGCTGAAACTAGCGCGGGTTGTGCCTTATAGAGAAGCCTTTCACGGCTCATCCCATTCCCATCCCAGTCAAAAGGACAACAACTCCAACAAGAGCCCCACCGCAGAAGGGAAGCACGTGAATTCACGAGGAAGGAGGAAAACAGCTGGCACACACTCATCCTACTGGATTTGAGAGGATCTACCTGCAGCTACAAGGAGCACAGATGGAACAGAACCTCAAGTCTCCAAAACCGAACGCAACTACACCACGCAACAGATGAGGTCACCTTGTTGATGTCACCGCTCCTCCATACTGAGCCAAAACAACATGGTAGGTAGGACACAAAGAGCAACTGAACATATGAACATCTTCATATGAAGAGAGGCTGGGAGCTGGGACTGTTTAGTATGAGGAAGAGGAGGCTGAGGGGAGACCTCATCACTCTCTACAACTACTCGAAAAGACACTGTAGAGAGGTTGGTGCTGGTCTCTTCTCACAGGTAATTAATGACAGAACGAGAGGGAATGGCTTCAAGCTCCAACAGGGTAGGTTTAGACTGAACATTAGGAAAGAATTCTTCACGGAAAGAGTGGTCGGGCATTGGAATAGGCTACCCAGGGAGGGGGTTGAGTCACCATCCCTGGATGCATTTAAGAGACAATTAGATGTGGTGCTGAGGGATATGGTGTAGGGGAGGACTTTCTAGAGTAGGGTAGATGGTTGGACTCGATGATCCCAAGGGTGTCTTCCAACCTAGATGATTCTATGATTCTAACATCTTTAGATACAACAGATGTAATACTGGACTTCAAGCTTGATGACAGAAGTAGGTATGAATTTAAGAGCAGAAAGCCACTTGCTGCTCAGACAGGTGAGATTCTTTTAATCTCCGTGACCATTAATTACCTCCTGAACAGCACACTTGTGCATTTAATGCTGCCCCATGTCAGCACGTCATCACATGGTTCTGAAACAAACCAAAAAAAGCCCACACGAGCGCTGCTGGTGGCATTTGGACTACATCCCAGGATGAGTAAGTTTTGGATCAGAAGGCAGGAAGGGCTCTTGCAAAGAGGTACCTAGTATTAGAAAGGATTGGCACTTAAAAAAAAAGCAAAGGGCACCTAAAATAAAATTAATGACGTGAATTAAACAAAGGAAAAAAAACCCAACATGATCCTGGTGGGCTGTCAAGAGGATGGGGCCAGTCTTTTTTCAGTGGTGCCCAGGGACAGGACAAGAGGAAATGGGCACAAACTTGAACAATAGAAGTTCCATCTAAACATGAGAAGGAACTTCTTTCCTTTGAGGGTGGCAGAGCCCTGGAAGAGGCTGCCCAGAGAGGTGGTGGAGTCTCCTTCTCTGGAGACATTCAGAACACACCTGAACAAGTCCCTGTGCAACCTGCTCTGGGTGAACCTGCTTTGGCTCCAGAGTTCCCTTCCAACCCCGAATCATTCTGTGATGATCCCCTAATCAGCTGCAGGAGGTAAAGGAAATCAAGCTGAGATCATTTCAATGTTGGGATTTTTTTAAAGTAGCCAATAACTTTAAAAAAAGGCACTGCACACAAGACAAGCCATTTTCAGTTGGACCAAGTAAATGACTAAATACTCACAAGTATGGCCTGCTCATCACTTCTGAATGTTTTTCCTTTTGCAACTCAAGGACTCATTTCAGGGAGACACAGAAAAGCTGGCACTCAGAAGTCAACAAAGAAGAGGTAACAAGATTTCTGATCGTTTAACCTACCCTTGCCACCTTCTCCTGCCCTGTCCCCCCCAAGTCCCCTCTTCATCGTGAGTAAATTCAAGACAAGTTTGGGAGGGGGATGGTTAACACGAGCTGGTGGGAGGCTGTTTTCAGGGAGTTTAACTCTCCTGTGAAAACCCAGAGTCCTACTGTGACAGCGCAGTGAGTCACTGGCTGACAAGTCACTGAGGCATTTAGATACCGGCTTTGAATTCTAACAAACGACACTGTTTTGCCTTTTCTAACTGAAGGATGGGCCTTTATTGAACCTGGAATTCAAACACCGCCTGGGACCGTCTGCCTGCGTTTATAGACAGCCTACTCTGAAAGACACACTGGTTGTGTTCTACCTTCTGGCTTTTAAAAGAAGTCATAGAAGAAGAAATCTTAGAAACATAGAATGGTTTGAGTTGGAAGGGATCTTAAAGATCATTAAGTTCCAACCCCCTGCCCTGGGCAGGGACACCTCCCACCACACCAGGTTGCTCAAAGCCCCATCCAGCCTGGCCTTGAACCCCTCCAGGGATGGGGCAGCCACAGCTTCTCTGGGCAACCTGGGCCAGTGTCTCACCACCCTCACGGGAAAGAATGTCTTCCTGAGATCTCATCTAAATCTTCCCTCTTTCAATTTAAAACCATTACCCCTCGTCATATCTCCCCACTCCCTGATCAGGAATCCCTCTCCAGCTCTCCTGTAGGCTCCCTTCAGATATTGGAAGGCTGCCATGAGGTCTCCCCGGAGCCTTCTCTTCTCCAGGATGAACATCTCCAGCTCTCTCAGCCTTCAAAGGCTGGTCCGCTGGACTGGTTCCAACATGTCCATGTCCTTCTTGTGTTGAGGACTCCAGAGCTGGCCACAGTACTCCAGGTGGGGTCTCACCAGAGCAGAGGGGCAGAGTCACCTCCTGCAACCTGCTGGCCACGCTTCTTCTGATGCAGCCCAGGATGCAGTTGGCTTTCTGGGCTGCCAGCATGTGGTGTCAGCTCATGTTGAGCTTCTCATCCACGAGCACTCCCAAGTCCTCCTTCTCAGGGCTGCTCTCCAGCCATCCTCTGCCCGACCTGTAGTTGTGCTTGGGATTGCCAAATCTTGAGGTTTTTGACTTTTTCTTCTTGAAGAAAGTCCTGCTTTTGCCATTCCCAGCCCTGCACTCACCTCCCTCAGCTTTTCTAAAGGAAATCTACACATTCAAATATTTCCAGATATCTCATCAGCAAAACCACCTGCTTGATAGAGATGGGCAATGAAAGAGTCTAAGCCTTCCTCCCCTATCCATCCTTCATCCTCCTCCCAAGCCCTGAAGAGGCTGCTTCTTACTGGGATGGAGGACAAAATATTTTACCTCCCTCCTGCTCATCTGTGCTTTCCCAGTATCTCTGGCATCACAGACATACAAGGACTCTGTTTCCCATCAATTTTAGGGGTGGCCAGGGAAAGTAAAGATGGGCAGGAGATGAACAATGTCACTGTAGAAAGGCAAAAGGGAAACCAACCACAAAAAAAAAAAAAAAAGGCTTTAAGAGATATAAGTAAAAAATGGACGGAGACAAACAAAAAGGAAGAATATTTAAGTTAGTTCAGGCACACACACAGCAAGTTAAGTTTGTTACCACCATCAGGGCTCCCAGATATGGCAAGAGAGACCCTGATCTGCCATTGCAGGCTACAGCTTCATCAGGATGAAGGGTCAGTTTAATTTTGGTCATACTCTTCAAGATCTGGTTTAGGAGCATACCACAGGGGTTAAAGCAGGCCTGGAAGAGCAGTTCTAGTCCCTCTCTTGCAGACTTTTTTGGCACTGCCCTGGTAGTGGACGAGACTCCTGCTGCTTTCTGTGAATTTGGTACAGCTTTTTTTAATTGTTCTGCTCCCACGGGAGTCAAAAATTGCGTCGGAAAAGAATTTATAAGACCCATAAACATAAGAGACTGCAATTTTTTACCAGACACCTTATTAGCAAGGCATATAGCCTGATGCAACAGCCAGAAATTTGATGAGTGAGAAATTAAGAGAGATTTTTTTTTTTTTATTAGATTAACGTGAGTGTGATACAACACTTGTCGCTGGTGCTGCAGTTTCCCCCCACACCCTCCTTTCCTCCTCTGACAACTCCTCTGGCTTTCTGTAACGCTACCCAGCCAGGATTTCAGTCATTGGGGAGAATTAAGTTATAACGTTAACAACTTACTGTGAAGATGCAATAGATACCCTCACTTCACCCCACAAAATTAGGAACTGGAGGCTCAGACCAAAGCCTCCGTGTGCTTAAATCTCATTATTTAATTCTTCGAGGCACACTCGGATCAAATTCTGTCACTCCTCTCTGCAGACAGGAGTGGGAGAAGTCTCTTTTATATGACAGATTTTTTGCACGGCTTTCGCATCCCCAGAATCTCGGAGCTTAAAAGAAAGCATCAAACACCTTAACACACCCCCACAACATGCACACATGATACCAAAAAACTTTAGCAGTTACTTTGGTTATCAGAAAGCAGGTGGTTTAGATGAAGGGCTCCGTGGCACAAGCACCATTCATTTCTAGGCCACCCCTTTGGGTTCAGCTCCCAAATCTTTTCCTCTTATCACCATCATAGAATCATAGAATCATAGAATCATAGAATCATAGAATCATAGAATCATAGAATCATAGAATCATAGAATCATAGAATCATAGAATCATAGAATCATCTACGTTGGAAAAGACCCTTGGATCATCAAATCCAACCATCTACCCTACTCTACAAAGTTCTCCCCTACACCATATCCCTCAGCACCACATCTAAACAACTCTTAAATGCATCCAGAGATGGTGACTCAACCCCCTCCCTGGGCAGCCTATTCCAATGCCCGACCACCCTTTCTGTGAAGAATTCTTTCCTAATGTTCAGTCTAAACCTACCCTGTTGGAGCTTGAAGCCATTCCCTCTCGTTCTGTCATTAATTACCTGTGAGAAGAGACCAGCACCAGCCTCTCTACAGTGTCCTTTCAAGTAGTTGTAGAGAGTCATGAGGTCTCCCCTCAGCCTCCTCTTCCTCAAACTAAACAGTCCCAGCTCCTTCAGCCTCTCCTCATATGATTTATTTTCCAGGCCCTTCACCAGTTTCGTTGCCCTCCTCTGCACTCGCTCCAGCTCCTCCAGATCTCTCTTCGATCGTGATGCCGGAGAAGCGAGGCTGAAATTCAACTGGCACCTTTATTCCCAAGTGGGACCGAAGAGGAGCACAACACCAGGGCAAACAGGGATGTGAACTATAAGCTCGTGGTTAACATTTTGGGGTTAAACAGGAGAGCCAGCTCTTCTGGGAAGCGTGGCATGAAAATTCAATCAAAGTTCTGGGGAAAAAGAACTAGCAGTGACCACATCCACGAAAAGCACCATCCACTTCACAGTCATTCCAGGATCTTCTTTTTATGTCTTCATCTTCCTCCAGCCTCCCTCTTGCAGGGAAACTGAGTATTCCTAAAGCAATTTCTCATTTCAGTGAGAAGTGCCACGAGTCAAGTGGCTCAAACCCTCTCAAGTAAATCCTCTATTAAAGATAATATTTTTAAAAGTACAATACTTGGTATAGAGCTCCACGTGGGAAATCCAGCTTTAAGTCATGTAAAGGTTCCACAAGGCAATTAGATCTGTAGCCTGAAAACTTCTGTATTATGGAAGTCATATGCACATCGCTGAAGAATTAGGAAAAACATGACACTTTTCCTTTTCCTGCACCAACGTTCCCTTTCACAAACTTGTTGCTTGAATTCCTGAACTTGAATCAAAGGGTTTCCCCTCTGGATGTGCTTTGTTTTGATACAGATTTGTCCAGTTTGATAAAAATTCACCAGTATATGAATATCTCTTTTAGTTTTTGACCCCAACTGTGGTGACGTTAGTCCAATTATACTCTGATTTGGATCACTCTCAATTAAAGCACCTTTTACTACGTAATACTAGGGCTAAATCTTTCAGTTTATTAAAAACAGTACTTTACTAAATAGAACACAGATAAAGTTGAGCTCCTCTAAGAATTAACACATTCTGTAGTTTGCAAAGGAAACGATATTAAAATTTGTCTGGAGTGAGGTATCCCTGAAAGGATAAGGACATATGGATCGTTCTATTTCCAGAAGAACTGCAAAATGTAATGGGGGTTTTATAATTGAGTATCTTATAAATTTTAATGACCTTATCAATATTGCATTTCAAATCCTGATGTGGCCGTTTGCTGCTACTTCCTTTTTTTGTTCTACCATCCTTTGTGCTCCCTGCTCCTTGCAGTCGTTACCTGACTCTTAAATCTACCTTCTATTGCACAGGGACACCAGAGTTCAGACTCAGGTGAGCAGTTTAATGAACTAGAAAGGTAAAGGACACATTATGAGCTTGGTGTCATTTATTTTTTTATTCCCCCTTTACCTCAACACACGCTGGGGTTACACAGCTCAACGATGGCCTCAAACACACGCTGCACCTTAAACGGAGGGGTAAGACAGGACCTTGAGCTAAAACGAATCCAACAGCTTCAGGAAGACAGACAGGATAGGAAAAAGGGGGGTTTGGAATATTCCTCCCTGCTGCTGCAGAAGG